>JAVXUO010000536.1:0-29096 GCA_033065855.1 Escallonia rubra
TCGTGGATGGTGGTTGTACTAGTGGTTGTGGCTGGCTTGTCTAAGGGGACCAGTTCTGCTGGCATAGGCCATGTTTCTCTCTTGGCCCCACGATCTTGAGAAGTAGGCCAAATTTAGTCATACGATATCCACCGTGTCTTTTTTCCATCGTACATGATAGTTGAATTGGTAAATAAGCTATTTGTTAAACAGCATACTATAAGTATGTTGATGTTCTCGGATTAGTCCTACGTTACAGTCTAGCAGAGGTCCCGACGTCTGTCACTCTGCAGAATACACATTTGAAAACAATTGAGAGGTAGGAGATAGTCTTGATCTTGAGAAAGTATTGAGATGAAGTTGATTGTCCCATGTCATCCTTCTTTTTTGCTTTTACTGTATTGGTGCTGTTAGAGGCTATGGTCGTGGCATCATGATGACATGTGATAGGTTGAAATGTTTTCTTGGTACTATTAGCAATCACTGCAGTACATATTTTCGTTGCCCTAGGTACTGCTAACAATTAGTGCAGTGCATATTTCTCGTTGCCTTTATTCTTCTGCAGATATGGCTTCATTTTGTATATTTGCAGAAATCTTAATTGACCTTTTTTCCCTCCCCCTTTCTGCTCTTTTGTTTCCTTGCAATGGCAAATCAAATCAGCTTGGATCGTGGAAGTTGCCGAGCTTACTGCGTCCTTGGTTGCACGCTGGCAAGGTGTTGGTTTCACACATGGCGTGCTAAACACGGACAACATGAGTGTATTGGGTCTCACTATTGATTATGGTCCTTTTGGCTTCTTGGATGCTTTTGATCCTAGTTTTACTCCAAATACCACGGATCTACCAGGAAGGAGGTACTGCTTTGCAAATCAGCCTGATATTGGCTTATGGAATATTGCGCAATTTGCCTCTACCCTGTCATCTGCGCAGTTGATAAATGATAAAGAGGCAAACTATGCCATGGAGAGGTATGTGCAACTTGAAATCATTCTTTTAGCAGTTTTACCTTGTTGACTCTGTGTTGAAACTATTATGACCTTGACTTGTTAGGTATGGGACCAAATTTATGGACGAGTACCAGTCTATAATGACCCGAAAACTTGGCTTGCCGAAGTACAATAAACAGTTGATCAGTAAACTTCTCAACAATATGGCTGTTGATAAAGTTGACTACACTAATTTCTTTCGGCTGCTTTCCAACATCAAGGCTGATCCTAGCATTCCAGAAGATCAGTTGTTAGTTCCTCTGAAGGCAGTGCTGTTAGATATCGGCAAGGAGCGGAAGGACGCATGGACCAGCTGGGTAAAGTCCTACATAGAGGAGGTATTATGACAGTTTCACTTATTTGTAATGTAACTTGAAAATGCTTTAGTAGTGCTCAAGTGGTATGCCGAAATGACCATTGAAACATGTAATTACCTTGCATGAGTAAACAGCTGCATGCATTACCACGTGAAGTCAAGTTCCTAACTAGCACAAGAAGCCAATCTATACTGGAACTTGCCGTCTTCTTTCTCCATCTGGCTGAATTAATATTCTCACCCTATTCCACCAGATGGAGAAAGGAGCACCGAGTGCCTTTCATGTCTAGGAGAATGTACGACTAAATCAGCTGTATTTCATATTTCCCGTTTGCTTCCACAGCTGTCTTCTAGCGATATTCCTGATGAGGAGAGAAAGGCTTCAATGAATTCTGTGAATCCCAAATACATTCTTCGGAACTATTTATGCCAAAGTGCCATAGATGCAGCTGAGACGGGTGATTTTGGAGAGGTTCGGAGGCTCCTAAAGGTCATGGAACGGCCATATGATGATCAACCAGGGATGGAAAAGTATGCTCGCTTGCCCCCAGCATGGGCATACCGTCCAGGTGTATGCATGCTGTCCTGTTCTTCTTGAATTTGCTTTGTTGCTCTCTGGTTCGTCTTAATACCAAAAAGGGAGAAATCTTACGTGTATATATAGTATACAGTCAACTGATGCAAGTCTTTGTACTTGTTTTGTCTGTTGTAAATTGCTCCTTTTCATTTTTGTCATAGTTAAGATTGCATTTTTGTTGAGCCGGTGAGTATGAACGGCCCACCCATTTCCTTTTTGGTTGTTGCCTCTTGGACTTCACAATTTGTCCATCCGGTCATTTTACACTCTTGGATGGAAGGGTTGTGCTATTGCCTATTGGCATTCAATGAATGATAGTCAATATATTATTTCTTGCAGTCTGTTCTAGAGTCGTTTCTCTCTGGGTTCAGGATGTCCACCCCATCTCTTCATTGTTGATTCTGTGGATCAATTGATGTAGGGGCTTTCAGAATCTTTTCACTTTCTCAATTAGGTCAACTGTGTTTCATGTTCTTCACTGCAAAATATGCCCATATTGTTGCAACTTCTTGTCCCTCAGCCTATGGCTCTCTTCCTTTCGAATCCTCACTTGACATTTTTACATCGAAGGTCTTCTTCCTCTGGAATCCTCACTCTAACTTGGTTTTTAACTATGGGCAAGCACCTTACCAACTTGCATTATAAGTCATACCATAATGTCAGTTGGTAAGGTTTCTTGGAATACCTTGGGGATTCTTTACTGTTGGATAGAACCACAAGGAGACTAGTCCTGCACAACGTAACATAGTAAAAACACACACAAATGAGAAAACACAAGACAAGAAACCTGCCATCAGTACAAGCCCTTGGCAGGGTGAAAAATTAACACGACAGGCCATCAGTACAAACCTGCCATCAATGAACCCACTGGTGCACCATCCCTTTTAGTAGCTTCCATACCAATACTAGCAAAAGTTCTCCCTGAATCCAGAAAACGCTTAAAAAGGAAAAATAACTGCCAGAAAACATTAGAAAGAGTGGAATGCGAAACTACGACTATGACATCGCAGTAACTGGAAAAGGATTGTTTTTTGAGTTGTCATCTTATTTTCAGGACGAATTAAAATAATTAACAGCGAAGATAAGAAAAGCATCATTTGACTCTAATTATCTAACTAGGCTATCCGATGTATGAAACCTGAGATTCGGATTTGGGGATTAAATTATACGACGAAAAGACGTTATGCACCTCATCATATCCTAAAAAGGTCTATACTTACGTAATTTTTAATGATTTTCACGACTAAAACAAGAAAAAAACCTACATTTGAACTCGACAACGGGGGTGACTGGCCTACTTAACTACTTAACTGGTCACTGGTAAGACAAATCGGGATCAAAATCTCATAGTTCTGATCCTAAAAGAGGCGACCTAATCCTAGTCTGTGTTTTGAAAATCTGATTTTAATCAAACTCTTCTAGTTAAACATTAGAAGATTGGAGTAGATCTTGCTTTGTCTGAGAATTCCTTCCAATGATAGTTTTTAAGGCTTAATCTAATTTAATGGGTGATAACACAACATGCTCTCAGGAACTGATGGGTGGTAAGATTTCCAAGCCAAGCTTACCCAGCTAACTTAAGCTGTGATTGTTGGCACTAATTAAGACTTAGTACTCTAATCTTAAGATACTATAATGCAAGGAAGGACACAAAAGGTGGTGGCTGATGTGGTATCATGTGTTCAGTCACATGAGACATGTTCTTCAATCCTAGAAGATTTTCATAGACCTGAGGGATCTACATTAGTCAAATTAGCATCACATGATAAGCTGCTTCCTAGTTCCAACATGCTAAAGAACAAGGTAGAAGGAATTCAGTGAAGTATCTCAATTCTGCTAGGAGTGGAGATTGTTTTATTAAGCTTTGGACCAATTTCCAATGCTTAATTTAAGCACCAAATTGCACAGTTTGACAGTGTTTAACTCAATCATAAACCACCCTTTTTAACTTTTTTGTGTAACATACCTGTACATTACACATGTTTGTCAGGCTCATCAAACATGCATGCTTTGCCATCTTTCTTAAAAAGAGATCTTCATGTGAAGCAGCTCCAAATTAAACTTCCCAATCACCACCCATCACAGGTTCATCAGCTGCAACAACACTATGAGAAACAGTCACAGAGCACTAGTTGTTCTCTTTGCCTTAATTTTCTTTCATCTGGTTTTGTGTTCTCTAATGCCTTTCCATCATGAGAGGCAGAGCATACCTACGGAAAGAAGCCCATCAAGAAGATTACTAGTTTCTCTGACATCACTTCCTGCAGATCTGAACAAGTTTAGAGCAGCAACAAAGGTCCCTCAGATATCTCCGGAAGAGAGTCTGAGGAAGCGACCACCAAGCGCTTCAAATCCTACCCAAAACAAGTAAACCTACGAGTATGCTGTTTAGATATGCAGAAGATAGAAACATTAACTTCTTGTCTCTCTCCAAGTTTTGCAGCTTTCCGAAGATTGATTGAATCAATTTTTTTCTAAGGATAACTTGTTCTATACTGGATTTGTTTAACCTTTTTAGGAGAGAAAAGGATCTACGGATCTTTGTACCTGGAGTACAGCGAAACTAAATGTTAGAATTGTTAATAATTTCCTTCTGAAGATATCATAGCAGTTCTATGGCTGATTAACACCAGTTTTTCTGTCAGCCAATCTTGGATTGATCGATATACTTGTATGTATCTTTCTTCTTTTTTGGTTTACCGTGTAGCACATCTCATTTCTCTGTCCCTAGGCCAAAAAAGCCCAATCGTTTCAGAGGGCCTCCTTGCTCTGGTGAACGTACACTTAGCTCATCTCCGTTACCTCCATTTGCAAACAAAAGTTAGACAGCGGGTATGCGGGGACTGGTTACAACAGAATGCCATGGTACTTTCTTGATTGTTTTCATGTGATGAGTAGAAAAAAAAAAAAAAAACCCAGCATCTTGCTCTTGCTTGCTCAAGTCAATTCTTGCTCGAGTTAGTTCTCGTTTGCATACTGCTTGATACTTTGGTTTTTGTTTATCTTGGAAAGAAAGAGAGAGAGAGGTGTTAGTCTTTCTGGTTGAACCAAAGCTGGACATTCATGGATCAAACCAGCATGATTCGAGCGGTGGACACTGCCTTCCTGATGTGCATTTGAATAAATCATGTTGCCTTGAACTTCTGACCATCTTGGTGGTTCTTGTTTCATTATTTTGGTGTGACCAAGTGAGGGATACCGGAAAGATTGGGTTATTACCAATGGCTTTGCTTTTGCAAACTGAAAGAGGTCATTTGTCCAAGTTTTATGTCATCTCAGGCCTTTTCAAGAAAATTCTACGGTCATTACCTTCAAAATCTTTCCCCTTTTGTGGACGAACAAGCGATCGTATTATTGGTTAATTCTATGGTCATGTCCATTCTTTTCAATTAGATCTCTTCCTGCTAGAAAAAGAGAAAATTAAAGGACTAAGTTGTACTTAAACCGCTCACGAGTTTGGCCTAAATTGTTGAGAATGATGAACTTAAATGCAACATTGTTACAAGTGGAGAAAGTAGGATTATACATGAACCGAGCGGTCCATAAACAACTTGTCGCTAGTTTTCTGAAAAGCCTGTGGTGTTCGGATATTAGAGGAACAGACCATGAATAATTTTTTAAGCTTGGTTACTAAACAGCTTAGACATATCCCAATGTTTATAAACATGTTCATGTATAATTCATGTCAGTATATTACTGGAAGCTGATAATGTTTTTTCATTTTTATGAAAATAACTCAAAAATCCGAGTAGCTAAAAAACCTAAATAGCCCATAGCCTACATGCCCAATGAGTATGTAGCTTAAAGTCTAAAGGCCCAACTGAAAAACCTAACCCAAATGTTTAAAACCCACGTCATATTGCTATTAGGCATCTTCATCTCTTCTGTTGTTCTCTCCCCGTTTTTGTCGCTATATCGCTACACATATATGTAGAAACCATGGAAGCTAAAGCTCCGATCTGCAACCGGAGAACATCTTATCCCAGAAAGGGGCTTCATTCTTCTAAACCCTCATATTCCTCAATGTCTCTTGTGATTTTTCCGAGTGGCCGCGAACTCAACCACTCTGGAAAATTATTTAGCTATTATCTTTCTGAAGTCTTTCTTTACTTTTATTCCTTCAAATGATTTTGTTGATACTAGTTTGGGAATTGTAATGAACGAGAATACGAGCTTTCAAGCTCGAGCTCGAAGCAACGAACAACCGAATCGTGCCCGAACTGAGTTCGAGCATTCATTTTAGGCTCGCTCGAGTTCGACTATGAATTATACGAACCGAACTCGAACAGACCTCTGCTCGGTTTGAAGTTGATTCGTGTACAATCCTAAATAGAAGCAATCAGGCACCCCAAAGTATTTTGAACTTATATGTATATATGAGTGGAAGTGATTTATAACACAAAAAGAAAAATAAAATTAAAAAAGCCATATTGTCTCAATAGATGTCACACATTCTGAAAAATAACATAAAATGATGTTATTGTGCTTACGAGCCAAAGTACCTCAACTAAATGCACCGGACTTTATGGCGGGAGCGTATGTCACATGATCGCAAAAATCTCTCAAAGATTACTAGTATTATGTAAAAATGTTGACATGAGTTTTACCGTATTCATGGGTCAAATGAACCACCGATAAACATTTAGTAAAAATCATAGGCTGCGTTTGGCACCCTAGAAAGGATAAAACAAAAAGATATGATAAGGGAAGATTTATTTTCCGCTCTGAAAAATGAGGATAAAGATTGAATCTTATGATGTGTTTGGGACAAACATCGGATTACAAGCCGAATAGCTCAATTATTTAACCAAATCACCACCTCAACCACCACAACACCACTTATCGCAATCCACAACTACCACACGAGGTATGGATCCTCAAAATTAATTAAATCGTTTAACTCCTTAGCACTTTGATAAAGTAAATGCATTACTGATCGAGTTGCCAGATCAAAGCATCAATGAAACCTTAACAACATGTCTCAATCTCTACAGGTCGACGGTAGTAATGGCGTCTGTGGAGTAGGGGGGGTAGTGATGGGTGCTGCGCTGGAGGCTAATGAATATCCACATCAAACACGAACAAAACCTCAACATGTCTCAACCTCTATAGGTGGTGGGAGCAGCAATGGCGTCAATGGAGCAGGGAGGCGGCGATGGGTACTGTACCGACGACCTTTCTTGCCAGCAGTGGCTGGTGTTGTGGGTACTGTGCAGGTCTTTATGCCTGTTGGTTTTTAACCCAAGTAGTTGGATAAAAGTGATACCACCCCCCTCTCCTAGTATAGAATTATCCTACTCTAGTGGGATAAAAGCTGTCTAACTGATTGGTTTTTTGCCCTAACGGTGGTGGTGCTATCGGGCAAACCTTTAATTTTCAAAGCCCTAAACATACACAATGATTAATTGAGTAGAGCCCTAATTTACAAATTCAAACGTATAATTTTTAAATAAAATGAAGGTATTTGATATAGCTAAAAATATTCCTCCAATCTACGGACGACACGTGGTTGTTATGACACGTAACCCGGGCTGGCTCACTACTGATATGGCATTTACCATATCAATCATCGAGCAGAATCCTAAAGAGGCTCTGACTCTATCAGCTCAGATTGACATGAGATCCTCTAAGATCCTAATTGGATTCTAATTAGAGTTGGTCAAAGCTCAGTCCTAGGACTCCTTCTTCTACCACTATATAAAGGGGTCATGCCCCTCAGGTAAACGAGAGTTCACGCACATACACATTGTGTAATACTGCTATTCAGAGTTCTACCTTGTTAGCCTTCTCTGACTTAAGCATCGGAGCGTTCCCCCGCCGGAACCCCACCCGGCGGTCACTCCGTGTTCTCTTTTGCAGGCCTGATTTCTGGTGCTGTTCCCGATCCAGTTTTTAGCTGCAACAGATTGGCGCCATCCGTGGGACCCCTACAGGGAACATGGCTAATCATTCTTCTTCCGACGACTCTTCACAGAATCATTCCCAGAACCATCATGCGCGAACTAGCAGCTCTCATCGACCAGGTTGTTCTCGTGATCGACACTCGACCCCTTTACGCCGCCATGATGCCAGTTCTTCTGAAGATGTTTACGTCAACGTAACATCTACTACTCCCGAATCAAAAACTAAACCTCGGAGAAATCGATCTCCAACGTCTACTCTGAAAAACGGTGACCTTCGCCATCGCCTGAACCATCAGCTATTCAAAACACCACATGACAACCTTACAAAGGAAATCCATGAACTGAAGGATGTTGTAAACACTCTTCAGCGAAAGCTTGACATGGCAGTGGCTCCGCAGTCCACTCACCATTCTCATCTTGACCCTAACGACCTTCGTCTTCATCTCACCTCCAGATCAAGTTACGGCCGCAAATACAGATCAACGGCCGATCCAACTTATGATCCCAGAGAAAAGAGTGGACTAGGAGTGGATCATGCTATCGACGAGATCCATCAGTCGAAGGCAGTACCAACTCTTCTCCCAGACGAGTCGCCAGAGCTGAAACCCCTCGAAGATCTGTCCACAGAAAGAGGACGCCTGAGTTTCGTTCCCAAGAACGAGACTCCTGGAAGATGGTACCTAGATATCGCTCTCTAGAACGATCTCTCCCAAGGGAAGAATCTGGATATCCATTATCCGAAACCATTGAGAAAGCAAAGCTACCTCCCAACTTCCGAATGCCTCAGTGTGACCATTACGACGGGACTGGAGATCCAGGAGAACATGTTTATCAATTTCAAACAAACATGTTACTCCTCCAAGTTTCAGATGCTGTCATGTGCAGAGCCTGTCCCACCACTCTCAGAAAAGCTGCACATGCATGGTTCAAATCTCTACAACCAAGATCAATCTATTCCTTCAACCAATTATCGGATCTCTTCCAAAAGCACTTTGTAAGCAGTCGTTCTCGAAGAAAGAACTCGGCAAGCCTGCTAAACATTATGCAAGATAAAAATGAATCTTTGGCGTGCTTCCTCGGACGGTTCAACGCAGCTACTTTGGAGATTGATAACTTGGACGAATCCGTGAAGTAAACTGCCTTCCTCCGAGGCCTCCGTCCGACATCCAAATTTGCGTTCTCTGTAAACAAAAGTCCTCTGGGTAATATGAAATCCCTTCTCGAGAAGGCTAACAAGTATATTCAAGCTGAAGAATACCTGGAGACCCACAGAGGAAAACGCAGAGAAGGCAAACAAGAACAAAAGAAACGATCTCGAGAAATAACTCCTCAAGGAGGGAAGTCAGCAAAACAATCTAAGCGTGATGAAAGGCGTTCAAAAGACCCATTTGCTTCTGAAAATCTGACGCTGCTCAATGCCAGACCTTCAGAGATACTGCACGAGATCAAAGACAATAAAGCTCTCAAATGGCCAGAAAAGATGACATCTCACCCGAATGAAAGGAATAAAAACTTATGGTGCCACTTTCACAACGATCATGGCCACACAACTGATGATTGTGGATCACTTAAACGAACAATCGAAGCTCTCATTAAGCGTGGCCAGTTGAGAAAGTGGGTGGCGCGCAAAGAAGGACGACAAGAAACACCCTCGGCTGCTGAAGAAAGAGAACGAGAAGAGAATGCGGATACAATCAACACTATCTCTGAGGGATTAGCCGAAGGAGGCTCATCAGGACAAGCTCGAAAAGCATATGCTAGGGGAGTGTGCATAACGAGCCAACCCCCAAGTAAGAAATCGAAGACTGTGCCCTTCCCTACTATCTCTTTCTCAGAAGATGATATAAAAGATGTCAAAACTCCTCACGATGACCCGTTAGTCATCACGGTCAAAGCTGGGAACTTCGATGTGAAGCGGGTTCTGGTCGACAATGGGAGTTCCACCGAAGTCTTGTTTTATGATGCATTCAAGAAGATGAACATCCCTATGGACCGTCTTCGGAAGATGGATACACCATTATATGGATTCTCTAATCATCCAGTCACAGTCGAAGGTGTTATCGCACTTCCAGTTGCGGTAGGTACTGTAATACCCCAGATTTTTGGATACTTGTGTGAAGAACAATTAAAAATTATTATGATTTTGGATTGAGTATTAGACCTTAGATAAATTATTTTGAGTCCTTTTAGAGAAGAAATTAATATTTAATAGTATTACTGGCTAACGTGATTGGATTAGGAAAAAGAAAAAAAAAAAAAAAAAGAGATTTCGACATGGATTAGGATTTTAAGTCATATTGTGATTAAATTAGTAATGAGATCTATTAGTTGTATAATAATTACACTACGAATAAGGATTTTAGTTGTGTTATAATTACACTAGAAATTGGGACTTCAAGTTATATTAGAATTAGATTAGCAAACTATATAAGGAGGAAGAAGACATAAGAGTCTTCATATTTTTTTGAGACAAAGGAGAGAAAAGAGAAAAGAGTCAAGTGCATTCTTTTGGGTATTCAAGCAAAGAGGCGGTGATTGATCTAAGATAAAGAGTCGGGTGCATTCTTTTGGGTATTCAAGCAAAAAAGGCGGTGATTGATTCAAGATAGAGAGGAGATTCTTGACATGATATTATTACTTTGAAGTAAAGATCTAAGATAAAGAGGAGATTTTAGACATGATATTTGTTATTTTGAGGTAAGGGTTCTTACGCCGTCTTTCCGTGTTATACACGAGATCTATGTGCTATGCTTTGATTCCCAAAAATATATTTGTCTTCGAGCGTATTTTTTTTATCATCACACTTTTTTGTAACGTTACCAATAATCTTCTTTAATTTCTCGATTTTCGCGCATTTCTTTTCACCCAAAACTTCTTTTGACGATATCTCATTCACCCGATCTCCGATTGAGCTGATTTTTGTTTCGTTGGATTCGTATTTTCGTTCTCTTCGATTTAAGTCTACAATGACTATTTTTGGACTTCGAATGAATATTCTCTATATTTATCAAATTACTTTGTGGGTGATATTTGTGTTTGAAAGTCACTTTTAATTATCGTGACTTATGTGTGACGCGCCGGCTGCGATATTCGACATGGTATAACCATGATTTGTGATGCTTAATAATAAGCAATTGTGTATGTGACACCCACAAGTTTTGGTAAATATATTTTGATATTGGACCTATTGGTTATGTAACCCCTTTTTGGATCGATTTGTTATTCGTTTGTGAATCGATATTCGACTTATTGGTTATTAAACCCTCTTTTGGTTGCTTTTGTTATTCGTTTGTGAAATTTGGTTGAGTTATCAATTCATATTTATTGGTTATGTTCGGTAACTCATATTTGTTATTCGTTTTTGGTAACTCTCTTTTGGTCACATTAACCATTCGTTTGTGAAATTTGATTGAGTTATCTAAATTCCTATTTATTGGCTCTATTTGATAACTCTAGTTTCGTATTCGTTTTTTTGGCCCTCTGTGTGTAAGATCTTTTACTGGGCAATTCGTGCTCACCCCTTTGTTTTTCGTTTCCTTCCCCTTCCAGGCCAAAAGTAGCACGAAGGGAGAGATATTAGTGCAGCAGTGGGAATTGCTCTGGTTTCTGATATTGAGAATATAGCTTATGATTTCTTTAGACAAAATATTGGTTAGTTGATTTATATTCTTTTGGATTCAGATATTTAGTCTAAGAGACTTGTAATAAAGTTTTGAAGTATTTTGGAAGTAAGTTTTTGAAGGGATTGTATATAAGTGTTGGATTATTTTTGGAGTTACATATTTGAGATTTCGATAATTGTATTTGTGGTATCCTAGATGCTCTGCTCTGCTTTTAAAATAGTTATGTCATTGATGTGTGGATTTTGGTTTAAGAACGTGTTCGGACCCTCGGGTTCGGGGCGTTACAGAATGGTATCAGAGCTTAGGTTTGAGATTCTGTAGACTCCTAAGCCTAAGATATATGTGATTGGGATTAGACCTTGAAAAGGTGGATTAAGTTTTGAGAATTTATTTCATATTTGAGCATAAGATTGAGATTTGGGCATAAGATTGGGATTCAGGTCGAGTACGCAATTGTAGAACACATGTTACTTGCCTTTGGGATTCAAAATATTTTTAAGTGTTAATCAAAGAGCATGATTGAAGGATAGGACTATGATCTTTTGATGTCTATGAGTTGATCTATCAAGTAGGGTACGGAAAAAGGTTGTGATTTTAAGATACAAGTGATATGGTGACGTATATTTTTGTAGTGAATTTGAAAGAAGGTGTTGGCATTACTAGATCCTGATGCCACTTTATTCATTTGTTTTGATATCGTTTTGTAAGTATCTAAGGGTAGACCTAGAAACTCGAAACCATAGCTATATGTAGTTACCCTTATAGAAAACCCTGTGATGGCCCTTATGGTTTATAATTCTTGCCCCATCAGTATCGATGATAAAGATTTGACAGTTGATTTAGTTTTCTGAATATGAAACAGTTCGATATAATTTTGGGTATGGACCGATTGTTTTCCAATCATTCTAAGATGGATTGCTTTAGGAAATAGAATGGTTAAAAGATAAGGGTATGATCTTCTGGTGAATAACTCTAATAGTTAGTAGCTATAGGCTGCGTTGTGATTGAGAAATATAAGTGATGTGGAGATTAGAGAATTAAACTTTGGTGGATGCGAGATATTTGTGTGTAATTTTATTTTGGGTACTTTTAAGGCAGTACTTTTATCTGTGATGGATTTGGTAATAGTTTGAGGTGGTTGGTTTTGAGGTATCAGAGTGCGCAGCGAAAGCATGGTGGTTTTTGGTGTGATGCGTAAGTACTTATAGAAATTGGTTATTCATACTGGCTAAGTCAAAGTGGTATACTTCGAAGGTTGTTCGATGGACTTGGTTTTGATTTTGGTGTCAGAATAATAAAATAGATGGAGAAAATAGTTATCATTTGGTGACCTCATGATTTTGGTTAGTGAACTTCGTAGACGTTGCATCATAACATTTTTAATTGGGCCTTAGACATTGTGCTGGTGGTCTTGGCAGTTAATGGAATACAAATAGAAAATTTGAGTTTGGTGTTGTCTTGAGTAACCGTGTTTTTGAAGTAGTAAGATGATTCTGGGTATAGAATTATAGAATTTGGTGTTGAAAATTTGATTAAGTATTATCCTATTTAAAAGGCTAGCTAATGGTGTGGTGATGCCTTAGGCAGAAAGTGTGCCAATGAGCTTAGCAATTTTTGTTACTAGTTAGTCTAAGTTGAGAGCGAAATGTCATTTAGAGAGTATTGAGATGACTTCATTTGTGACTTTTTATAAGCATAGATTTGATCACCTAGATACTAGTATATGGTTAAGGTGGTGATGAGAACATAAGTTAGAACTCAAGGTTTGGATCTCGCAGAGTACAAGTCATATGTGACAATTACTCAGTACTTTGGTATACTTAGGCTTGAAGTTAAGCGTGTTTTTATAAGGCAGATTATGCAAGGGTATGATTTGATGTATTATCGGAGTAGCGCAATGGAAGCGTAAGGAATTGGAGATTGATTTCAGTTGATGCTTATGTGTTGAATTTGAGTAGAGTAATTTGGTTCACTACGTTTTGTATACTAGATAAGTCATAAATACTTCGAGGTTAAAATTTCATTCAAAAGCGAAAGAATGTAATGACTCGTGTTGAAAAGCAGGAAATTATTTTTGATGATAAGGAGTAAGGATTCGATTAAGATGCTTGCTAACTTGTACATTAGGGAGATTCTTAGATTGCATGGAGTGCACTTGTCCATTGTGTCAGACAGAGATCCGAGATGTACTTCACGTTTTTGGAGTAGTTTGCAAGAGGGCATGGGTACAAGGTTGAATCGTAGCACAACTTTCCATCCACAGACACATGGACAATTTGAACGGACTATTCAGACATTAGAGGATATGCTTTGGGCTTGTGTTTTGGATTTTCGGGGTAATTGGGACAGTCATCTACTGTTAATTGATTTTCTTATATTAATAGTTATCATGCTAAGTTTTCAGATGACACCATTTGAGGCTCATAAATCACCTATATGTTGGAGCGAGATTGGGGAAAGGAAATTGATAGACCCAGAACTTCTCCAGATTACTGCAGACAAAATTCTTGTGATTAAAGACACCGTGAACTCGAATTTAATGTTGGTGATCATGTATTTTTACGAGTTTCTCCATGGAAAAGTGTGTTGAGGTTTGGAAAGAAAGGGAAATTAGCTCAGAGATATATTAGACCATTTGAGATTTTGGATCGAGTTGGTACACTTGCTTATCGTCTAGCTTTACATCCTAATTTGTCAAACATACATAACGTCTTTCATGTTTCGACTTTGAGGAAGTATGTCTTTGAACCCCTCGTGTTATTCAGTTCAAGCCAATCCAAGTTAAGCACGATTTATCCTACAAGGAGCAACCTGAATGCATTTTGGAATGAGATAGGCATGTGATGTGCTCTAAGACGATGGCTTTTGTGAAGGTGTTATGACGTAACCATCCTGAAAGGGAAGCTACTTGAGAACTAGAGGAAGTTATGCGGGAAAAACATCCTCAACTTTTTTATAATTAAGGTGCGTTCAATTCCGAGGACGGAATTATTTTAAGGGGGGGAGAATGTAATACCCCGGATTTTTGGGTACTTGTGTAAAGAACAATTAAAAATTATTATGATTTTGGATTGAGTATTAGACCTTAGATAAATTATTTTGAGTCCTTTTAGAGAAGAAATTAATATTTAATAGTATTACTGGCTAAAGTGATTGGATTAGGAAAAGGCAAAGAAAAAAAAAGAGATTTCGACTTCGATTAGGATTTTAAGTCATATTGTGATTAAATTAGTAATGAGATCTATTAGTTGTATAATAATTACACTACGAATAAGGATTTTAGTTGTGTTATAATTACACTAGAAATTGGGACTTCAAGTTATATTAGAATTAGATTAGCAAACTATATAAGGAGGAAGAAGACATAAGAGTCTTCATATTTTTTTGAGACAAAGGAGAGAAAAGAGAAAAGAGTCAAGTGCATTCTTTTGGGTATTCAAGCAAAGAGGCGGTGATTGATCTAAGATAAAGAGTCGGGTGCATTCTTTTGGGTATTCAAGCAAAAAAGGCGGTGATTGATTCAAGATAGAGAGGAGATTCTTGACATGATATTATTACTTTGAAGTAAAGATCTAAGATAAAGAGGAGATTTTAGACATGATATTTGTTATTTTGAGGTAAGGGTTCTTACGCCGTCTTTCCGTGTTATACACGAGATCTATGTGCTATGCTTTGATTCCCAAAAATATATTTGTCTTCGAGCGTATTTTTTTTATCATCACACTTTTTTGTAACGTTACCAATAATCTTCTTTAATTTCTCGATTTTCGCGCATTTCTTTTCACCCAAAACTTCTTTTGACGATATCTCATTCACCCGATCTCCGATTGAGCTGATTTTTGTTTCGTTGGATTCGTATTTTCGTTCTCTTCGATTTAAGTCTACAATGACTATTTTTGGACTTCGAATGAATATTCTCTATATTTATCAAATTACTTTGTGGGTGATATTTGTGTTTGAAAGTCACTTTTAATTATCGTGACTTATGTGTGACGCGCCGGCTGCGATATTCGACATGGTATAACCATGATTTGTGATGCTTAATAATAAGCAATTGTGTATGTGACACCCACAAGTTTTGGTAAATATATTTTGATATTGGACCTATTGGTTATGTAACCCCTTTTTGGATCGATTTGTTATTCGTTTGTGAATCGATATTCGACTTATTGGTTATTAAACCCTCTTTTGGTTGCTTTTGTTATTCGTTTGTGAAATTTGGTTGAGTTATCAATTCATATTTATTGGTTATGTTCGGTAACTCATATTTGTTATTCGTTTTTGGTAACTCTCTTTTGGTCACATTAACCATTCGTTTGTGAAATTTGATTGAGTTATCTAAATTCCTATTTATTGGCTCTATTTGATAACTCTAGTTTCGTATTCGTTTTTTTGGCCCTCTGTGTGTAAGATCTTTTACTGGGCAATTCGTGCTCACCCCTTTGTTTTTCGTTTCCTTCCCCTTCCAGGCCAAAAGTAGCACGAAGGGAGAGATATTAGTGCAGCAGTGGGAATTGCTCTGGTTTCTGATATTGAGAATATAGCTTATGATTTCTTTAGACAAAATATTGGTTAGTTGATTTATATTCTTTTGGATTCAGATATTTAGTCTAAGAGACTTGTAATAAAGTTTTGAAGTATTTTGGAAGTAAGTTTTTGAAGGGATTGTATATAAGTGTTGGATTATTTTTGGAGTTACATATTTGAGATTTCGATAATTGTATTTGTGGTATCCTAGATGCTCTGCTCTGCTTTTAAAATAGTTATGTCATTGATGTGTGAATTTTGGTTTAAGAACGTGTTCAGACCCTCGGGTTCGGGGCGTACAGGTACGCCCCCGATGCAAGCAAACTTGATGCTTGATTTTGTGGTGGTGAGGGTCCCCTCTGCATACAATGCCATACTTGGATGACCTGCACTTAATCAGTTGCAAGCCGTGGTATCAACCTACCACCTCAAAATAAAGTTCCCAACAGAACAGAGGATTGGAGAAGTCAAATGAGATTAGATTATAGCTCGACAATGTTATGTTACTTCGTGCCGACCAAAGAAGACAAAGAAATTGGACTCCGACGAAATCTTGATCTGATAGAAAAGGTTCGGACTCAAGCCCATGAACGATCCATTGTTATAAAACAACGGATCACGCAGTAGCATCTTGCCCTGAGGCAAGACATTTCTTTTTTTGGGGGGATAAGGGGCTCAGACCTTATCAAAACCCCAATCTCTCAGAAATTGTCTTTAGAAGATTTTTTTCGAATAAATGGGTTGTTAATAAATCCAATGTAAGCTCTATCTTTTGCTAGAGCAATAAAATTATTTTTCTCAGTATTGTTGTAATGTAAGCTTAGCCAAAACATTCTGTCCGAACACTCTGCCCGAACAGAGTGATCAACGTAGCCAAAACATTCTGTCCGAACAGAGTGATGGCCGAACATTCTGCCCAAACAGAGTGATAAACGTAGCCAAAACATTCTGTCCGAACAGAGTGATGGCCGAACACTCTGCCCGAACAGAGTGATCAACGTAGCCAAAACATTCTGTCCGAACAGAGTGATGGCCGAACACTTTGTCCGAACATTCTGTCCGAACAGAGTGATGGCTGAACACTCTACCCGAACAGAGTGATCAACGTAGCCAAAACATTATGTCCGAACAGAGTGATGGCCGAACACTCTGCCCTAACAGAGTGATAAACTTAGCCAAAACATTCTGTTCGAACAGAGTGATGGCCGAACACTCTGCCCGAACAGAGTGATCAACGTAGCCAAAACATTTTGTCCGAACAGAGTGATGGCCGAACACTCTGCCCGAACAGAGTGATCAACTTATACAAAACATTCTGTCCAAACAGAGTGATGGACGAACACTCTTGGGTTTTATAAAAATACAAGAGTAGGCCAAACGGATTAGCTACAGATCTAAGTCCGTGAAGAAACAAAAGTTAATGGGGGCACCGTCACTCCACAAAAGCTTTTGCTTCTTCGAAATTTAGGCCGAGCGAGGGTGCTCGACTTCTTTGCCAACTCTTTAAGTGACGAATAAAGAGTTAGAGTCAAAGTAAAAACAAATAACGCTGTGTGAATGGTAGAATAAACCATAAAAAACACATAGTGAACAAAGTACCATCAATAGAACAAAAGATAGAGTACATACAATGCCCTTAAAAGGGCATCAAAATACTAAGTCTAAAAAGAAATAAAGAGCCTATAAGATGAAGACTAGATCTAAGGCTCGGAGGCAACGCCTGAAGGACCGTCATTTGGAGGATGAGTTCATACGTGGAAATTGAAACCAGCATTCTGTCCGAGCAGAATGTTGGCCGAACACTCTGCCCGAGCAGAGTGACCAAAGCTTGGACCAACATTCTGTCCGAACAGAATGTTGGCCGAGCACTCCGCCCAAGCAGAGAACCAACTTCATACCCTTTGTGCTCGGATGAAGCATAAAGGAACCGAATCATCATGCCCGAACAGATTGGGAATAAACCCGTTGAGCTCGGACAAGCCATGTCCGAGCAGAATGATCGCCGAACTCTTCGCCCGTGCAGACATCCTAACTCCATTTCCTTTGTGCTCTCAAGAGCCCGTGGGTAAAACTCTACGGAGTTTGACTAAAGAAAGTTCTCGAGTGGAGGTCAAAGGAATTTTTTATAAGTAGAGCTTCTAACTGAAGTCTTTTGGAGGAAAGGAGATTTTCTATGGATAGAGCTTGGAAAACTATCCGAAATAAAAAAAAATTCACCTCAAACGGATATCCGAGCAAAAAGTTATGAACTTTTCAAGTTCTCGAGTGATAGTACAAATGTATTTTCTGCTCGGATTTAATAAACATGACCAAGCAGCCCAGCGGTATTTCGTTCTCATTCCGCGCGCGAGGTCAATGGTTCGAATCTGCTCGGACACATGAGCAATAAAAATTTCTTTACTTTTTCCACAAAGAGTTCAATAGATTGGGCCTCTCCACCATCAGGCTCGCGTCCGCGCAGCAAGCCCGCACAGCAGGTCCGAGCAGATCTTGGTCCGAACCCAACGACCGAGCAGGGAAAAATGTTGGGGCTTCTCAGCTCGGGCCATAGTCCGAGCAGAACATGGTCCGAGCAGAAAGATTCGAACATGCCCATAGTCCGAGCAGAACATGGTCCGAAGCAGAAAAGTCCGAACATAACATGGTCCGAGCAGAAAGATCCGAACAGGCCCATAGTCCGAACAGAAAGATCCGAACGGGCCCATAGTCCGAACATAACATGGTCCGAGCAGAAAGATCCGAACAGGCCCATAGTCCGAACAGAACATGGTCCGAGCAGAAAAACAAATCCGAACAGAACCATGTCCGAACAAAACTTTGTCCGAGCAGAGCACCCTTTGAATATTTGACATGTCAACAAACAGATTCAGTTCTGTTTTTAGCATATTTCGCTATCACCAGTGGAAAAAGTGTGCTTCCACCCGCTTCATTAACGCTGGTAAAAGCAGGGGGCATATGATATAGCTAAAAATATTCCTCCAATCTACGGACGACACGTGGCGGTTATGACACGTAACCCGTACTGACTCACTACTGATATGGCACTTACCATATCAATCATCGGGCAGAATCCTAAAAAGGCTCTGACTCTATCAGCTCAGATTGACATAAGATCCTCTAAGATCCTAACTGGATTCTAATTAGAGTTGGTCAAAGCTCAGTCCTACTAGGACTCCTCCTTCTACCACTATATAAAAAGGGTCGTGCCCCTCAGGTAAATGGGAGTTCACGCACATACACATTGTGTAATATTGCTATTCAGAATTCTACCTTGTTAGCCTTCTCTGACTTAAGCATCGGAGCGTTCTCCCGCCGGAACCCCACCCGGTGGTCACTTCGTGTTCTCTTTTGCAGGCCTGATTTCTGGTGCTGTTCCTGATCCAGTTTTTAGCTGCAACAGTATTAAACATATTTTTGTAGCCCTTGTTTGGAGGGCGAGTTTCGGTACATAAAGAAAATAAAAGTGTCAAGTGTAAGATATCAGCAAACCTCATGAGCAAAATGAAAGTTATTACACCTCATGAATGAAGGTGCCAAAAAGAATGCAGACCGAAGCGAAAGTCAAGAGTGCTGATATGGGACAGAGTAAGGACGAAACAAAGGCAGAGACCGCTTTATGGACAAAACCCGAGGAGTGACAGCGCTGTTAGGACGAATGCACGAGATGAATACACAATGATGGTCGTAGTCCAATGCTTAACGTAGAGATACATATAACTCTGGCATCTGTAAATACACACACACACACACACACACACACACACACACACACACCCCCACCTTCACCCTCACCCACACCCACACCCCCCCAAACCATCACACCAAACACTACAATCAAATTTGCTAGACAATCTCCATTGAAACCATATAGTATCTCAATATGATAGCAAAAATAAAATAAAATCCAAACAACACCATATCTAAACTAATACAAAATTGATCAGAAAATGCAAATCCCCCACCCATTATTTTTCGGTTATGGTTGAACTACCGACAGTGCTGGGGGGGGGGGGGAGCTTTATCCTTGATGGTTGTTATTGGCCGTGGTTGGCTTTTGTGGCAATTGGCAAAGGACCAATAGGTGGGTATGGCTGTGAGAGAGTGTTGGTTGGGTCGATAGTGGTATTGGTGAGGTATGGTGGCGAGAAGAGAGGTTGGGTGGCAATGGTACAACGGTGATAGTGAAATCGTGGATTGGCAGTGGTGGTCACTCAGTTATGAACAAATTTGTGATGGTGGTGGCGCCATGTACGGTGATGGTGGTGGTGCTAGGTATGGTGAGGGTGGTGGTTATAGGTGTGGTAGGGGTGTGTAGTGGTTTGGAAATGGTGGTGGGTGTTGAGCGGCATGGTAGTGAGGTGTAGCGGCTGAGAATGTTAGGTGTTTTGCATCGTAGTGGTGGCATGTAGCGGTTGAAAGTGGTGGGCGTTGTGCGGTGATATGTGTTGTTTGGCGTGGTAGTGCTTGTACCGGGTGGTAGTGATGTTTGTTGGAGCTGGGAGTGGTGGGTATATCGACTAGGATTGGTAGGTGTTGTGCTGCGTGGTGGTTGGTAATGTTCGGCATGGTGGTGGGGTGTAGCAGCTGGAAGTGGTGGTTGTTTATTTATTTTATTTTTTTCTATTTCTCTTGTAGTTAGAAAGGTTTGCTTTTTCTTTTTCAGTTTTCCATTCCATGTAATTATATTAGGAAGAAATGACCCATCGACTATAGGAAAAACGATTAAATTGGTCCATGTGTCACTTTCATAAATTCCAAATTTGCCTTAAAAAATCTAACACTCGTCCCACCTCCGTCTAATTTAAGACTAATTTGGTTTAACAACAAATACTTAGGTACTGATTTGATACATTTTAAATATTTGGTACTCAAATTAGATTTTGATGATAGTTTAGGATCCAAATTTAGCATTAACCCTTTTAGAATCCAAGTTTATATAATTTGTCATTAGCAAGCAAGTCCTTATACATATGACCCCTCCCAGGTTTTTTTTTTCTTTTTAGGTGGGAGGTTTTTTTTTTTTTTCCAGTTCTTCTCTTTTCTACTTGTTTTTCTTTGGACATGTGAATGGGGAGAACTAAATTAAGTTTGGTACATCAATGCATCCCTCTTGTTCTAGGCTTTGTACGAATTAGCATATTGTGTCCTTTCCCCACATAAGATTGTTTTGATTGATATCTTTTTCTGTAGATGACATAAATCGTCCGCTCGACTCTAGTCCATTTTGTGTGGCAATTAGGCTTGAAAAGCTCTTCTCTTCACCTAAGTCACCCTCTTTGATGACAATGGCTTGTCTAGCTCTACAAGTACTAGACCAGCGCCCAATCCTTTCTTCCATTTGTTGCCTGATGAGTCCCCTTGGCTATTCACACGCGTTTATGTAAATGGTTCGCAAAGGAAAGTATAGGACACCTAAAAGTAGTACAAAAGACGTACTTTGGGAATTGACTTGGTTGGTTTGTCATGAATAACATACTACCTTATGTCTATGCATTAATCTCCTCAATCAAGGACTAGCTAGGATCAACTCAAACTTATGGCTGAACCCTAGCTTTTAGAGTGTCCCCTAAAGATATTTACATGCTTTGTGCACTTCCTAGCTTTGTTCGTGAAACTAGAATTTGCTGAAATTCATTATACAAATTTGAACTCATTTGATACGTATATACTTCAAGCAGCCCCCGAACGTCCCCCGGTCGTCACACACACAACAGCCGTAGTTAGGCGTCTGTGTAGTGAGCCCGTCCCAAATGAGGTCACTTTTAGGTACTTGGTCTTTACAAGCTCTTTCATTTACGAGCTTGGCACAACAAGCAGTACTCACCACACCATGCTCATAGTGTTCCCCAGACTGTTGAATCAACAAATAAATTTGGCCCTTAGCAGTCTATCAAATAAAGTCTCCCCTAACGTGAGGGTTTAAAATTAACGTTGTAATCAATTATAGCACACCATGAGAACCCTTATAGGCTCAGCATGCTCTATAAGGAAGTAAGATTTATCTGTGCTCCTTACATGAAACTTATGGAGACATAAAGCCGGTAGCACCACAACCAATCTCTCCTCAAGCTAAAAAGTATGAGGAATTCAAAATTAGAAAGGTCATTAGTTTCGATCTTGGGCAACGTAAGATTTCTCTTTTGTGACTAGGGGGTCACGGTTCAAATTACAAAAAACACTCTCCTTGTAATTACTGGAGTAAAGTTGCATACAATCACCTTTCTTAAAGCTTGCAACGATGTCTTTAACCCTAACGTATGCGTTGTGTACTCGGGTAGCCCCATTTTTAGTTTCTACCTTCTTGTTCAAACAAATAAGAACTAGTGTCGAATATTTCCTCTTTACTTATATTCCTAACCTATCTTGGCTGCACCCATGGACCCACTGTGGGTCCCATTTTGTGCGACACATCGATATTGTAAACGGTTAATTTTTCAATGCTTTAGATCGGTAGAAACGTGCACCCTTTTATTTCAGTCTGTGGCATATCTTCCCCATGAGGGTTCGGTGTGCCTCAACCTTCAAAGTCCCTTTTTGCTCAGCCAGTCACGCATCTGCCCTCTCAGGGGTTTCAGCGTGCCTCAACCTTTGTAGCCCCTCTTTGCTCAGGCAGTCACACATCTCTCCCTTCGGGGGTCGGCGTGCCTCAACCGTCGTAGACCCTTTATGCTGAGCCGGTCGCACATCTCCCCCTCGGCGGTCGGCGTGCCTCAACCTTCGTAGCCCCTTTCTTGGTTAGCCGGTCGCACATCTCCCTGTGGTCGGCATGCCTCAACCTTCACAGCCCCTTTCTTACTCAGCCAGTCACATATCTCACCCCTCCGCGGTTGGTGTGCCTCAATCTTTGTAGTCCTTTCTTGCTCAGCCGGTTGCATATCATCCCTTTTGGAGGTCGTCCGCCTTCCCCCTTTTTAGGGGTTGGCTGGCCTTTCACCAATGCATGCCACTTCCTTCCTTTTCCTTTGGTTAGGTGCTATGGGTGCGCTGCCTGTACGCCGACTCAGAATGCTTATTGCCTAGGCATCAACTCCACGACTCCCGTAGCCCGCATGCCGACTCTGCGATGCCCATTGCCCACGCACCGACTCTGTGACCCACGTCACCGAGCCCCCGTACTGACTCTACGACCCCCGTCATCTACATCCGCGTTCCGATTCTACAACGCCCGTCACTCGCCCTTAAGCGCCGACTCCACGACACTAGTCACCTTTGCCCAAGCGCCGTCTTCACATCACGTGCCCTTGGCATGACGTCCAATTTCCTGACAGATGTCGCCGCGCCCGTGCAATATTTCCATGTGACATGCCCCCGACATTGCACCCACTCTACCGTACCCATGTGCCGCGCCGCTGATACATTCGCACTTTCTGGCTATCTATCACATTACCACGCCCCCGCGTTGGTCCATCATTTCATCACACCATGCACACGTTGCCTTGGTCGTGGAACATGCTTCGACCCACTCCTCGGAGTGCGCAGCATTCCGCGGGAATATGCGACTCCTCCTGAACACTATCTCCGCTAGGGAGCTCTAAGTGCTCCGGCGTGAACGTGAAGATTTCTCCTTCCGCTAGGTATACGGTTCTTTCGTGATGCTACCTCGGACCGTCGGGTATGCGACTCCTCCAGGACACTACATTCGAGTGCTCCTAGTGTTCTGGCACAAGGACTCACTCTTGGGGATATGCGACTCCTCCGTAGGGATGACAAAAAAATCCGAACTCGCAGATTTTCGCTTCGCCCCGTCCCAGTAGGAGCGGGTTATTTTGACTTTGACCGGGTCACGGGGCGGATATGGTATTTAAAAAAAAAAAACCGCAGCAGCCTAATGTCGGGTTTGGTATTCACCTCAATTCACTCTGCTCCGCTCAGCGACTCGACCCGCCCCTGTATACTTACCCTAATAATTTAGTTGATCTTAGCCGCCCCCTAATACTTTAGTTGATCTTAGCCGTCGATCGTATACCATATATATGTTCTTTTCTGGCAAACCCTAATCTCAACCTTCTCACTCTCCACCGCAGTACCGCGCGGCCACTCTATTGATCTGCCCATTCTCCACCGCACTTCTTGTTTCTTCTATGGGGTTAGTAGTCAGGGACACCGCACGGCCACGGGCAGTCGAACACTTCTTGCGACATTAACATTGAGCACTTCGTGCCACCGCACAACATCGAGGTCAGTAGTCAGGGACATTATGCAATATTTCATGTTTCTTTTGCGGGGTTGTGACTTTTTTAGTTTGATTACCGCTCAAACTGAAGTCCATGTTCTCATATCTGTCCATGTCTCATATATGTCCGTCTTGCACATGTATATAAACTTCATTCACAAAGCAGTGTGTGGTTCATTTCGTAATTATAACTGGTAGCCACGAGAAATAAGAGATCTATCAGAAAAGCTTGAACCTGGAGCTCAATTAGGAAACTGGGTCATTTAATTATGGGTTGGTTTTTAGATGAATCTAGATGCTCTGCTTCCACTTTTATTTCGAGTGCGTGTAGTTTGGTTTTTGAGTACCTTCACAAACCAGACTATATGTACACTTTTAATTCATCTCTTGGAAACTTCTCACGTGGGATCAATTAACTAGTCAATGTAACTTGGGGTTTGCATTGAGCACCTGTCAGTTTTAAGAAGGCACCACTAGCATAAACAATTGGAATGTCTGGCAGGTGCGGATCAGTTCTGCAAGGCAACAGGAAAAAGCACCCAAAGTAGAGAGCATAAACTATCAAGAACCCAGTAAATAGAGTTATATCTAGAGCAGAACAAGAAAAATAGAAATGTGCAAAACTCACAATACAAAGCTCTGTTCGATTCTACCAAGATAGATATTTAAGGATGCACCAAGAGGACCCATCTCAGAGAAGCAACATCTCTTCCTGCTGACCAATTTGCCGATGAATCTAGATACTGATACCACAAATATATCTGATCAAGATTATTTAGTTTATGAGGGCATATTAGAAAAGTCCTTACCAATTTTCTTGTAATAATAGAAACGGGTCTGTGTTTATGGTGCATATGATATGTAAATGGTAATTTAGTAAGAGGTCACAATTATTAGGCCTTGTTGCAGTTAACGTCAAATCCATTGGGCCAACGGTGGGTTGGTCATGGCAAAAGAGCGCTACTGAAATCATAATGAATGATGGCATTTGGTTTGACAATCTGTCTACACCAATACACTCTTAGAATTAATTGCTATAACCTGTTCTCGTGTATCGCGACAATAATTTTTTGTTAATAGCGAGCAATCCCAACTAGGGTATAAAAAAGTGGTCATGCGAAGATCCTGTTCCAGTTTGGTAAGCGCACTATACTTGTATGTCATAGCAACCAAACATTGATGACACAGTGATAATTTCACCTAAGGTGTCATAGCAACAAAATTTGTACTATTGTGTTGTAGGTGTATCTAATCTAGCACACAAGGGATATGCAACAATTAATGATGACAAAGATGATGACAACTCATGTGTTACGGGTGTATGATTCCTTATGTAAATTATATTTCAGTTTAATTTTACCTTTTTTTGTATCCATTTATTTTAATGTCATTTTTTTCCTATATTTTTTTCAGTGAACAGTGACTACAATTGTATTTGGAGTTGGAGTGTGGACCAGCTTCACGAGCTTGCTTTTGTATTCATATTTGCTATTTGCTGCACTTATACTCGTATTTGCTGCTTCCAAGTGATTGAACATTAATGTGATGTAATCTATTTGAACTATGGTGTAGTCTATTTGAACATTAATTTGAACTATGGTGTAGTCTATTTGAACATTAATTTGAACTATGGTGTAGTCTATTTGAACATTAATTTGAACTATGTTGTAATTTACTTGAACTCTGTTATGATTTACTAATGTCTTCTTTAGAATTTTTAGACATAAATCTGATGTGTAGTTTATTTTTTGTGACACAGGTGCAAGTTTTGTTGTAATGCATGTTCAAAAAGTGTGAAATATTTGCTAAACCAAGCATAACATTGGTTTCGGGTTTTTTCGTGTGCTACAGCGAGGGCGGGGAGGGCGGGGCGGGTTTCCTAAATCCACATAGGATCGGTTATGGTATTTTACATATATAACTCGGTACGGGGTGGGCTGGGGCGGGGCGAAGTTCAATGACTAGCGGGCGCGGGTTCGGATTTTAGAAGCTCCGCATCCGACCCGCCCCATTGCCATCCCTACTCCTCCGAGCCACTATCTCTACTAGGGAGCTTTATGTGCTTTGGCATGAAGACTCCCCTTCTTCTAGGTAGACGACTCCTTCGAGATGCTACCTTGGCCTGTCGGGTAGATGACTCCTCCCGGACACTACCTTGGCGCCTCTGAGTGCTTCGACACAAGGACTCACCCGCGGGGATATGAGACTCTTCCGGGACATTATCTCCGCTAGGCAGCTCTAAGTGCTCCGGCATGAAGACTCTCATTCCGCCAGTTAGACGGCTCCTTTGGAATGCTACCTCGGCCCATCAGGTAGGCGACTCCTCCGGGACATTACCTTAGCATTTTTTGAATGCTCCGGCATAAGGACTCACCCGCGGGATAGGCGACTCCTTTGGACAATATCTCCTCCAGGGTTTTAACGTACCACTCGTTACGGACTGAGAGAGTCGTGGGCCTGGAACTCATGCTCAACCCATGCAACACTTAGACAAGCCAACTTGATGGTGGCCTAAGTCAACCTTTCACCCCAAAACTTGTCGGTCACGTTGGCAAGCACCTCACCAACACTCGTTGCCTCTCCCTTTGGTGCGGAGCTCCCTTAGTCTCCACGACATACATTCACACACGCACAATAGGCATTCCCCATCGCTAGCCAGTCCTCGGCGTCTCTCGATGTCCTCTGGGCACACCGATGCTGTGTGGGCCAGTCTTTCCAGACATATAGAGTGACACTGTGCGAGACAGGTCATGTGAATATGTGATCTAACAAAGTCTCCCCTAATGTGAGGATTTAGAATAACATTGTGATCAATGGTAGCCCACCATGAGATCTTAATGAGAACCCTTACAGGCTCAGCATGCTATATGAGGAAGTACGACTTATTTATTCTCCTTACGTGAAACTCATCGAGTCATAGAGCCGGTAGCACCAAAACCAATCTCTCCTCGTGCTAAAAAAAACGAGGGATGTAAAATTAGAAAGGTCATTAGTTTCGATCTTGGGCAACCGTAAGATTGCTCTTTTACAACGAGGAGGACGCAGATTTGGATTAGAGAAAAACACTCTCCTTGTAATTACTGGAGTAAGGTTGCATGCATTCACGACTCACCTTTCTTAAAGCCTGCAACGGCATCTTTAACCTTGACGGATGCATTGTGTACTCGGGTAGCCCCAATTTTAGTTTCCACCTTGTTGTTCAAACAAAGAAGAACTAGTGTTGAACATTTCCTCTTACCTTAATAAAGTAGTTGACTTTATGTACTGATCTGACCAATATTTTTAGGATTTTAAATTGGAAAAGAGACACTTGCAAGTACAAAGTAGTGTGGAGGCAAGATTTTATTAACAGAATTAAATGCATATGATATGCCAGACAACCAAATAGAACTCGTACATTATTTGTATCTTTGTACATGTTACATGTTCAGAGAGCAACATACAAAAGATTTATTCCGTGAGGATACGTATCTTTCCGCTGGAGCTCCATCAGCTAAATACACCTCACATATTTGAAAATACAGCATGCACACCAAAGAAAGAGCTGAAGGCTCTTTCCCATTGAAGGTATCCAACATCACTTCTTATCAGGAGTCCACGAGGGAGGAAAAGGGAGAGGCTTCCGGAGATGAGTTTTGAACCATTCAGCCGAGAGTTTTGGGTACCTTTTGAAGTTGTCACTGTAATCCACGTAGAAGTGGCCGAAACGAGGGGGCAAACCTGAATTCCATTCAAAATTGTCCAACAATGACCATGTAAAGTATCCCTTCACTTTGACGTCATACCTACGAGCAATAAGCACGACAAAAGTCATTCATTACCGGTCTTGTACGTCTAATTCTTGGGCAAAGGCTTCTTCTCACATCAGCACTTATATGTGGTCAAGTTCAATCACACGCAACTTGTCAATGAACTCTATGTCAAATAATTGAATCCGGATTGCTTTTATTTGATGCATACAGAGAATACCTCAGCCTTTTAGTCTCTCTATTTTTCAAAGGCATTTGTTGTTCGTGTCTTCTTACATAATTAAATTCTCTTTTGAAACTTACTTATCGATCGCTGTCTTGAGAATGGAAAGATGTTTATTGTAGTAGTACACCCTTTTGTAATCGGATAGGGCTTCCCACAGTGGCAGTGGGCTTTCTGGATCATCATATTGATCAATCCCTAAAAAACAGTTGTAGATCATTAGATTCAAGTAATATTTTCTTACTTCAACTGAAAATTTACTGAGGCAATTTACACACCAAGTTTTAACTACTCACACAATCTTTTCATGTACATTCGTCGCTAAAAGCAATTGCCATGACAATATTGTTGCAATAAACAAAAAGAAAATTGTATATTCACTGCTAAAAATGAGTTTAGTGACAAATACAGACCTTTTAGCGCCAAACACATAGTTGACTAGCTTATTAGAGAGTGAACATTGCATTTCTCGTACTAACTTTACTTGTGTATAAAATGCCACATCTTATGTGATTTGAGTAGTTCGATGTTCGTAAATAGCATACAAACTGAGTGATGGCCAAATTACCGTTCTCAGAAATATATATCTTTGGATCGTTGTACTTGTTCTTCACGTACAACAAATAGTCTAACAACCCTTCTGGGTACACATGGATCGAACTCGACTCATGATCCTGCAATATTATCACGGGAATAACTTTCAGCTAGGAGGTAATTAACTACATGCTTGTTAGCTATAAGCAGAATTTCAAAAGTTTAGAATATTAATGCATAATAATCTTGCTTCCAGTTCACCCCTTAATTTTTGGGCTGAAATTTTTTTATACGCGTTCCTAGAATTAAGAGGAAGCTGCCTATTTGCTTGGAAGAAAATTTGACTGCAATCCAGATTGTTGGAAGAGCTTACAACCCTCTCATATAGCGACAAATAATGGTTGCTAAATATGATTAGTGACTTTTAATAGTGGCGCTCAAACAATATTGCTAAGGACTGTAGCTAAAGATGTCTGCAAAAATGATACCAGCAATAATATTTAG
>JAVXUO010001973.1:0-34443 GCA_033065855.1 Escallonia rubra
CGTTAGACAGACACAATTAATCGAGAAAGCAACAGATAATCCAAGCCCACTTCATCCTCTTTGTTGTTATACGCAGTTATAGAGATGTGCACACCATCCTCCGTTTTATAAGATCTCTGTTGACCCATTAGGAGTGTGTTGGGGAGATCTCTACATTTGGCCGCATATTGTCTCACTCACCCCCACCCAAATGGTTTCTGCTCATTACTCAAACTCTCCTTTTCATGATGGCTCGACGGGTTACGATGAGGATGCTCAATTTTGTCAATATCAAATTTCGGAGTTGAAATTTAGAGTTTTTTTTTTTTTTTATTTCGAGAATTGCATAGATAAAGAGCTTAGTTATGAGCAGGTTACAGAAAATAATAGAATTATGAATGCCATGATTTAGCAAAGTTAAAGCATCCAAAAGGGAAAACAACAAAGCATACATAAAAACACTCTACCGTTCTGATTTTACAAAAAAACCTTACAAAAAGTGGTGGGTTAAAGGACAAGCATCACATGGTAGCAAAATAGTATCAATCTAGTCTTGATGGACATTGATTCTGGCTTGACACCAAAAGAAGTGAGGACCTTAGCCTCCTTAAGATGTGATTTTCTGGCCCTGTACATACTATAGTAATGGAAGTTAGTGAGCATATAACAGAAGTCAAAAAACATGGCTGCACCGAGTCCATAATGTCTTCAATATCTGATATCTGATAA
This sequence comes from Escallonia rubra, assembly GCA_033065855.1. Taxonomy (NCBI): domain Eukaryota; kingdom Viridiplantae; phylum Streptophyta; class Magnoliopsida; order Escalloniales; family Escalloniaceae; genus Escallonia; species Escallonia rubra. The sequence goes on from JAVXUO010001973.1 coordinate 709, forward strand.
AGTATAAAGGATGAGTCAGTGTATACATTAATGTGAAGAATATCTTTTGTAAGGGCCCATTTTGATGCAAGTAATAGCCCTTTCATAATAACTGAGTAAGAATCCATGCTAAAGTAGAAAAGGCAGCAGAACCACATCGTTTATGCATTGTTGTCATACAGGTAACGCCAACACCAGTTCTAAGGTTAGAATTGTTGTATGAAATGGCTAGGAAGATATTTACAAAGTTTTGAGGATTAAAAGAATAAAGAGGGATTTGGGGTTGAATGACGAGAGGGTACTGTGCATTATTTTTCAGAGACTTAGTTTTAGATGTGGTATTTCGGAGAGTGGTATTGTAGTTAATTATCATTTGTCCCAAATGACTAATCTGACTGATATTTCTGGCTGAACGTTAGAGTTTCAAAAGATTTGTAGGGACCGGTTAATCCAAATGAACCAGATGGTAGCTGCAATGTAAGAATTGTAGAAGATATGTTTGTTGGCGGAAGAAGTTTTGGTGAGCCAAGCGATAAGCCAGATTTTAATCGAGGACTGAACCTGGTCAGATTTAACGCCTAGAGGACCCCTAAACCGAACAGGTCGAACACGAGGACAATGAAAAAATAAGTGATTAATAGATTCATCATGTTCGTTACACATTGGGCAGTACGGAGAATCGATAATTCTGAGTTTATGAAGTTTTTCTCGGGTTGGTAGACGGTTCCAAAGAATTTGCCATAGGAGCAAAGTAATTTTTTAGGGGATAGGAAGGGACCATGAGGTGTTCCAAATAGGTGTTTTAATAAGATTCACAAAAGAGTTTTGGCCACGTATCACTCTTTCATTCTGGCTGTTGGAGTATAAAAGGTTATATGCAGAGCGGACAGTGAAAGTGCCTGACCGAGTAGATTTCCATAATTTTTGGTCAGCCAAGGAATGTTTGAATAGATGAATAGCAAGAATTTGGGTGGCTATTTTAGTCGGAAAGATTTCCCGCACCAAGGAAGTATTCCACGAAATTTGGGTAATAAGATCCTTTACCAAAACAGGATGAGTAGGCCGAAGATTTTGAATACCCAGTAGGTGATCCAATTTCTCGTCCAAACTCGGAATCCAATCATCCGACCAAATAGAAATTTTAGACCATGTACTTACATGCCATCGTAGTCCACTTTTTGAGACTTGACGACCCGCTAGGATGCTTCGCCAGCCCCAAGAGAAGTTATCAGTGACAGAACGTGCTTCAAAAGATTGTCGTACACAATATTTACCAATCAAAACTTTGGAGAGAAGGCATTCCGAGGAAAGTACTAGAATGATGTACATAGTGATGCTAAGGAAAGTGGGTTCACAATCGACATGAAGGTGCCACAAAAAATACAATTCGAGTCAGATGTCAAGTATGTTGACGTGGACTTGGCAAGGATGGAGTACAGATAGAGACCAAGGGCTTTCCAAACAGAGCCTGAGGGTGCGAGGGCGATGTCGTTGGATGAATACACAACAACATTCACAGTCCAATGCTTAGGTCTAGAGACAAGGTCTTCTATGTATCTCTCTCAGTCTAAAATTCTAGAATGAGAAAATGTTTGGCCTCCAAATGAATTCTCAAGACACCTATTTATAGAGGTTGAGAGTATTATGTCATCAAGCGACACGTGGTGCTCCCTAGGAGTGACACGTCAACGAGGGGTCCACATGTGCTTGTGCTCCACAGACTGTCTGATCATATATTCACACGCCTTGCTCCTCACAATGTTGTTCTGTCTGTCTGAAAAGACTGACTCACACAGCGCTGATGTGGCCAGAGAACCCCCTTGATCTAGCCACTAGTCCAAAGCCCTTGCATAGTCCCATAGGGCGTAAAGAGACGCTGAGGACCTAACATCAGTGGGAAAGACCCGACGCCCAATTACCAGGCGGATTAGGCACTATGCCCTCCGGAGACCTGCTTCTGTCTCAGAGTGACCCAAGGGTCATTGTCCCTCGGGGTGCCGATAAAAGCCCCCAGTGCCAGAGCACGCAGGCTAGTCAAGCAGACACCCTAGTAGAGATAGTGTCCCGGATGAGTCATCTATCATGCGGGTGAGTCCTTGTGCCAGAGCACTCAGAGCGTGCCAAGGTAGTGTCCCGAGGGAATCGCCTACTCAACGGGCCAAGGTAGCATCCTGGATTAGCCGTTTACTAGCAGAAGGGGAGTTGAAGCTCTCTGGTGGAGATAGTGTCCTGAAAGAGTCGACTATCGCCGCGGGTGAGTCCTTGTGTCGGAGCATTTAAAGCCCGCCTAGATAGTGTCCTTGAGGAGTCGCCTACCTGACAAGCCGAGGTAGCATCCCGGATGAGACGTCTACCTGGCGGAAGAGGAGTCCTCATGCCGGAGCACTTAGAGCTCCCTTGTGGAGATAGTGTCCTGGAGGAGTCGTCTATCCTTGTGGGTAAGTCCTTATGTCGGAGCACTCAGAGGACGCCAAGGTAGTGTCCTGGAGGAGTCTCTTACCTAACGAGCCAAGGTAGCATCCTAGAGGAGCCATCTACCTAGCGGAATGAGAGTCTTCATGCCAGAGCACTTAGAGCTGCCTGGTGGAAATAGTGTCTTCGAGGAGTCGTCTCTCCCAGCGGGATGCTGCACACTCAGGGGAGTAGGTCGAATCATGTTTCACTACCAAGGCAAGGTGCGGATGGTATGGTAAAAGAATAAACTAACACGGCGATATGGTAGTGTGACAAAGTGCCGGAGGGCACAATTGTATAAGCAGCGCGGTTCATGGGTAGGGCGGAGTGTGTGCAGCGCTTACGACATGGTAGTATGACGGAGCCAGGGGGCGCGACTGTATCAGTGGCGCGGTATGGCGCATGGGCGGGGCAGACTGTGTGAGGTGTCAGCGGCACGGTAGTATGACAGTGAGTCAGAAGGCTCGATTATATAAGTGGTGTGGCTCATGGGCGGGACGGAGTATGTGTGGTGTTGACTGCATGGTAGTGTGACAGAGAGCCAGGGGGGAGACTGTATCAGCGACGTGGCACATGGGCACGACAGAGTGTGTATAGTGTCGGGCATCATGTCGAGGGCACGTGACGTGAAGTTAATGTGCACGCGCGGGTGACCGGCATCATGGAGTCGATGCATGGTCAATGGGGTTATGAAGTCAGCCCGTGAGCGCGGGCATTACAAAGACGACGCCCAGGCGTGGACAACGGGGGTTGCAGAGTCAGCCCGTGGCCACTGATGAAGGGCGTCGTGGAAATGATGTGCATGTAACGGGGGTCGGGGAATCGGCGCTTGGGTAGCTAGCGACAAGAGTTACGGAGTCTGTTCTTGGGCACGAGGGACAGGGGTCGCGAAGGCCGCACTTAGGAAGCTGGCGACAAGAGTCTCAAAGTCCTCGTGCGGGAGCAAGTGACGAGGGTCGCAAAGTCAATGCCATGGGCCCTTGCGTGCGGCCAAATCATGTTAGGAACATAAGGCCCCTGTGTGTGGTGTGCACGGAGGGATGACCTGATAGGGCACCGCATGCTATTGTTCAAACTCAGAAGGATTTTTTATATCTGTTGGCCGGAGAGTCACTGGCGTCGTTTCTGAATGATGAAGGTGAAGAGTAGATGGCTCGAGCCACCTTGTGCACCACCTACTGAAACCTGGGAATGCTTGGGCATCGACAAAGGAGCACGACGATGGGCGTAGAGGCACGGATGACAAGTGTTGCGATATGGGGATCGGCGACTAGTACAGGGGCACGATCATCACAGAATGATGAGATGAAGAGTTGGTGGTTCGAGCCACCTCGTGCACCACCTGCTGAAGCCTGGGTATGCGAATTCGTTCGAAGTTGCAGAAAATATTCTAAGTGTTGAAGGGTGACAAAATGGGTAAGGTAAGGACAAACATGAAATGGCGCAGGGTGTACAGTGTAAAGTGACGAGGGTCGCAAAGTCAATGCCATGGGCCCTTGCGTGCGGCCAAAGCATGTTAGGAATATAAAGCCCCTGTGTGTGGTGTGCACGGAGGGATGACCTGATAGGGCACCGCAGGATTTTTGATATCTGTTGGCCGGAGAGTCACTGGCGTCGTTTCTGAATGATGAAGGTGAAGAGTAGATGGCTCGAGCCACCTCGTGCACCATCTACTGAAACCTGGGAATGCTTGGGCATCGACAAAGGAGCACGGCGATGGGCGTAGAGGCACGGATGACAAGTGTTGCGATACGGGGATCGGCGACTAGTACAGGGGCACGATCATCACGGAATGATGAGATGAGGAGTTGGTGGTTCGAGCCATCTCGTGCACCACATACTGAAGCCTGGGTATGCGAATTCGTTCGAAGTTGCAGAAAATATTCTAAGTGTTGAAGGGTGACAAAATGGGTAAGGTAGGGACAAACATGAAATGGCGCAGGGTGTACAGTGTACAACTTTACGATGATGGTTATGATGTTTGGCTAACGTGGGTAGAGGCCGATGGTGTGGATCGAAGATGCCAAGAGGGGATCACCGGCCTTGAGGGGTCGACTGAAGTGAGGGGTCGACCGAAGTGAGGGGTCGTTCTTGGGGTCGACCGCAGGTGTTAACCAAGAGGGTGAAGCAAAGGTCGTCGACTGCGGGGGGTCGGTCGAGTGGGTGGTTCGTTGGCTTTGGTTGTCAACCATGGTTTTAAGGTATGAAGGTTGAAGAGGATGAAAGGGTTGGCTTTGGGTGTGTTAGCTGAAGTGGGTGGTCGTGGGTGTGAAGGGGGTAGAAACCGAAATGAGAGGGCCGAAGGCAGTGGCGGAACCAGGATTTTATTTCAGGAGGGGCTAAAAATATATCGAAGGATTTCGACCAATACGCTTGTCGAACTTTATCTCGAACATTAGGACCATAATCCAAAATATTCTGACGTAACCCAGGATCCGCAATAAGCTCGTTAGAATTGAACTCATCGCTAGCTCTGCTTGAATGTCCGAAATGAATATCACGATACACAATGGGAGCCTTGTTCGTTACTGTTGGAATCAGAGACTCATTCTTATTAGACTTTAATAACTTTTCCACCTTTGGTTTCTTTTGATAGAACCTTTCCATTCTGAAAAAAAAAATTTTTTATTTTGAGTATTAATCCAGCGATTATCGATCATATAACCTAGTTAATTACAAATATTTATTCTTTTACTTTTCCAGTCATGTTTTATTATCGTGTTAACCTAATTAACTTAATTTCAACCCACCATTCAACTAAATCACATATCCGACATCTCAATCCAATTGGGTCCCATCCTCCATCAATCATCTCAATTCTCAAATGCTCATGCACAATTAACAACATATAATCAGCATGAAAATAATCTCAATTTTTAAATTCACAATTAACACAACATAAAATTATCAATCAAATAATCAATGCTCAAATGGGATAAAAATCCAATTGGGTCCCATCCTCTATCAACAATCTCAAATCTAAGTGCTCAATGCACGATTAACATCCATAAAGCATCAATTAATAATCTAAATTATCAAATACACAACTAATAACCTAAAATTATTAATCAAATAATCAATTCTCAATAGCAAAAGAAATTGTTCAAAATGCACACTGACCTCAGTCCTCAGAAATCAGAACGGCGTCGCCGGAGTTGGGTGGGGACTGGCCGGAGTTGGGGTGGGGACAGCCGGACTGGGGAGGGCCTTCGCCAATTGCCGGCTTCGGGCTTCGAAATCAGAGGACGTCGACCGGTGACCGGCGTTACCTTACTGATGAGCCCAGCCGACGACCGGTGGCCGCGGGTCGGTGGGTGGTCCCGACGTGCGGCGAGCCGCGGTGGCTGAGAGAGCCGACTGCCGAGAAAGGAGGAGAGATGCCGGCGTGACTCGTGAGAGCTTGACTTGACGGCTTGACGCCACGCCTGAGAGAGCCGAGAGCCCGAGAAAGGAAGAGAGCTGCCGAGCTGTCGAGCTGGAAAGTCGGAGAGGTGCCGACATGCCGCAGTGAGCCGATGTTCGCAGTCCGCCGTCCGGTGACTGTGAGAGTGTGAGATTGTGACTTGTGAGAGCCGGCCGAGAGAGGAGGACATAGAAAGAAAGGAAAAGTTGTAAATGAAAAAAAAATACTGTATATATATATATATATATATATATATATATATATATCAAAATCTGAGGGGGGCTATAGCACCCCCTCGTACAAGCCTAGTTCCGCCCCTGGCCGAAGGTGTGGCCTTGTGGTAGGGGAGGTTAATGGTGGAAGGGGGGCCGAGGCATAGGGTGGCCGGGCAAGGAGGTGGGCTGAAAAAGGTCAGCCGGGATAGGGGGTCGGCTTGGTGGGGCGTTTGGCCGAAGCTTTGGGAGAAAGGGAGTGAAAGATAGTGAAGGAAAGAGAGAAAAGGGATAGGCAGCTGAGGTGAGGGATAGGGGATGTCCCGCGGGGGACGCGTGGGTAGGGGGTCGGCCGGGCTAGAAGGCCGGCCAGTCACTAAAACTTAGCTACCTGGCTTCTAGTGACCATTTTAGTGATTGCAAAATAGGTTAGCAACCGCGTTTCCTCCTTTAGCGTCCGCCAAAGCTATTGTTTCTTGTAGTGGATGCTATTAATGTTGCTAATATTGTAAACTGAGTATGTAACATGTTATAAATAAAGGACAAGATTATAAGTATCAATTTTGACAATACTTCTAACAATATATATGCTGTTGAAGTCTTAAAGACGGGCCTTAGACTTGTACTTGATGGTTAATCATTTCATATTCCATGTGTTTTTCATATAATTAATTTAACTGCTCAAGACGGTTTAGCTGCTACAGGAGATATTCTTCACAAACTGAGAGGTATGGTGCCATTAATACTACAATTTAGTACTTGATGCCAAGGTAAGTGAGTTCGCAGTTAATGTGGAGGTGCCACAATGAATGCAGTCCAAGTCAGATGCCAAGTGTGTTGATGTGGGACACAGCAAGGGTGGAGTAAGGGCAGAGACCAAAGCCTTCCCAGACAGAGCCTGAGGGTGGCAGTGCTGCAAGGGCGATGGCGCAGGGTGAATACACGACGACTATCACCGTTCGATGCTTAGGTCCAAAGTCAAGGTCCGGTCTGTTTTTCGCCTTAGAATTCTAGAGTGAGAAAGTGAAATATGTTCTGAAAGTGTTCCGTCCCGAATGAATTCTCAAGACCCTTATTTATAGAGGTTGAAATAATGATGTCATCAGTCGACACGTGGCGTTCCCTGGGAGTGACACATCACCGATGGGTCCACAGGTGTCAGTGCTCCACGGACTGTCGGATCACATATTTAACCGCCTTGCGCCTCACAGCGTCGTTCTATCTATCTAAAAAGACTGGCTTCCACAGTGTCGGCGTGGCCAGAGAACCCCCTTGATCTAGCCACCAATCCAAGCCTTTGCAGAGTCCCACAGGCCTGGCAGTGGTAGGGAAGACCCGATGCCCAACTGCCTAGCGGACTAGGCGTGATGCCCTCCGAAGACCAGCTCCCGTCTTGGAATGATTCGGGGGTCATAGTGCCTAGGAGTGCCGATGCAAGCCCCCAGTGCCGGAGCACGTTGTCTAGTCATGCAAACACCCTGGTGGAGATAGTGTCCCAGAGGAGTCACCTATTCCGCGAGCCGAGGTAGCATCCCCGAGGAGCCGTCTACCTGACGGGCCGAGGTAGCACTCCGGAGGAGCCGTCTACCTGGCGGAGGGGGAGTGTGCGTGCCAGAGCACTTAGAGCTCCCTAGCGAAGATAGTGTCCTGGAGGAGTCGCCTATTCCCGCAGGTGAGTCCTTATGCCGGAGCACTTAGAGCGCGTCAAGATAGCATCACGATGGAATCGTCTACCTGATGGGCCGAAGAAGCATCCCGGAGGAGCCGTCTAAGTGGCGGAAGGGGAGTTGAAAAGCTCTCTGGCGGAGATAATGTCCAGGAGGAGTCGCCTATCCCTGCTGATGAGTCTTTGTGCCGGAGCACTCGGAGTGTGTCAAGGTAATATCCTGGAAGATCCATCTACATGACGGGCCGAGGTAATATCCCGGAAGAGCCGTCTACCTGGCGGAAAGGGAATTGAAAAGCTCCCTGGCCGAGATAGTGTCCCGGAGGAGACGCCTAACCCGCTGGGAGGCTGCGCACTTTGAAAAGTAGGTCGAAGTCTGTTCCACGACCAAGGCAAGGTGGGCATGATGTGGTGAAAGGATGGACCAATGCAAGGAGCATGGTAGTGTGACAGAGAGGCAAGTGTCATGACTGTGTTAGTGGCACGACGGAGTGTTATAGTACGGCGCGCGGGCACGGGCGACGGGGGTCACAGAGACAGCGCCCGGGCGACCGACGACGAACGTTGCGGAGACGACACCCCGGTGACTAGCGACGGGGGGCGCAGTGACAGCGTGCGGGCGCGAGAGACTGGTGTTGTGGTGTTGTGGAGACAGCTCCTGGGGAGACGGGCGATGAACTCCGCAGAGACAATGCCCGGGAGACGTGTGACGGGGGTCGTAGAGACGGCGTCGCGGCGATGGGCGACGGGGGTCGCGGAGACGACGTCCGGGCGACGAGAGACGAGGGTCACAAAGACAGTGCCCGGGCAATGGGTGACGAACGTCACGGAGACGACGTGTAAGCACGGGTGACGGAGGTCTCGGAGACAGCACTAGAGTGACAGGTGATGGGGGTTACAAAGACGACGCGTAGGAACGGGCGACAGATCGCGGAGACATTGCCTGAGCGACGGGGGTCGCGGAGATGACGTCCGGAAGATGACGACGAACGTTGCGGAGACAGTGCCCGGGTGACAAATACCACGAAGACAGTGCCCACGCGACGGACGTCGTGGAGACGACACCGGGGCGACGAGTGATGGATGTCGCAGAGATGATGTCTGGGCGACCGGAGTCGCCAAGATGCCGTTCGGGTGCGGGAGACGGAGATCGCGGAGACACCGCCGGGGCGACGGGGTTCACGAAGATGCTGTCCGGGCGATAGGGGTTACGGATACAGCGCCCGGGTGACAGGCGACGAACGTCGCGGAGATGACCCCCTGTGACGGGATGTCACAGAAATGATGTCCGGGCGACAAGCGTCACGGACAATGCATGGTCCTTTGAAGAGTAATGAAGGTGCTAAGGGGTGAGGCCAAAGATCAACCCTTGGGGGAAGGCGAATGCCAAGCGTGGGGAGGGCCGAGGCCGGCCCAAAGTGGGCCGCCAGAGCCGAGGCCGACCCAAGGGAACGGCCAAAGCCAACCTTCTTGGGCAAGTGTCATGGTGCTTCGACAGGAAACATGCGACGGTCGCAGTGCAATGAGGCGTCGCGCAAAAATGAGTTTCTTGGTGACGAAGTAACGTAACAAAAGTGAGAAGTGCACGTGACTTGAGCGTGCATGCTTTGACCGATTGAAAGCGTTGAATATTGGCTGTTGCTTGTGTGGACGTGTCGTGCAAGATGGGACCTCCTGTGAGCCTTTGGGTGCGACCAGAGTAGGTTGGGAACATAAGCCCCCTACGTGTGGTGTACAGGGAGAGGCAACCCGAGCGAGCGCCGCACGCATATTCACAAGTTGACACTTAGAAGGATTTCTGACGTTTGTTGGCTCGAGAGTTATTGACGTCGTCAATGCATGATGAGGATGAAGAGTAGGTGGCTCGAGCCACCTCGTGCACCACCTACTGAAACTTTGGAATGCTTGGTATGACAACGAGGGCACGGTGATGGGGCGCAGGGGCGCGGGCGACCGACATTGAACATTGAGTAAGAGTAGGTGGTTCGAGCTTCCTCGTGCACCACCTACCAAGGACGTTGATGTTAGGGGACGAGGTCACGAGGGATGCGACAAAGGCGTGGTTGGGCGTCGCGGTGCGGGGCAGTCCACGATGGGCGCAGGAGCGTGGGCAATATAAGGCAGTCAATGTTGCAAAAAAACAAAAAAATTAAGTATGGAAGAGTGACAAAATGGGTAAGGGAGCGAAGAAGTGCCATCCTAATGCCCTTGAAATTTTTAGTTGTAGTAAAATTGGTATGTTGATTTTTGGTTTTGGTGGGATAGAAGAAAAAGTGAAGTGTGGTGTAATGAAAAATGGTGATTATAATGGAATGTGGGAGTAAGAGAAGTGGGTTGACTTGAAGAGTTAGGAATGAAAGAAAGAAAAAGAAAAAAAAAACTAAGGCCACGTTTGACGCGGGTTTTTTTTTCCTCTTTTTTTAGTTTTGAAAATTGGGAAAAAAAAGTGCGTTTGGTAACCATTTTTTTTCCTTCTCCAATTTAAAAAACCAGTTTTTAAACTGAAGAGTAAAAAAAAAAACTCCAAAAACTGGTTTTTTTTTTTTCACTTTTGGTTTTTTTTAAGACCACCACCACCACCCTCCCACCGCTGGCAGCCTCCTCAAGCGACCACCGCCGGCAGCCACCTCTGGCAGCCGGCGACTGCCGGCAGCCACCTCCGACCGCCGGTGACCGCCGCCAGTGACTGCCGGCAGCCACCGTCGACCGCTGGCAGCCACCTCCGGCCGCCGGCGACCACCGCCGGCCACCACCACCACCACCGTCGACCACTGTTACGCCCCACCACCGCCACCGCAAACCACCAAAAAAAAAAGTCAAAATAAAAAGGGTTACCAAAAACCAAAAAAAAAACAAAAAAAAAAAAAGGGTTATCAAACACCCACTTGTTTTTGTAAAAAAGAAAAATTAAGCTGCTCTTTAAAAATTGAAAATCAAATTTTTTTTTTTTGTCAAACGAAGCCTAAGTGTTGATTTGGTGAGTAAAGGAAGAAAGTGAGAGGATGAAGGGAATTAATGTGAAAGTGAGAAGCGAAGGAGGGAGAGATAAAGGAAGGGGGTGGGGAGGCCGAGGCCGAGGGTGTGGGTGTGGGTGTGGGGAAAGAGAGAGGGTGAAATGAGGGGAAATGATGGGGAATTTAACGAGGAAGAGTGAAGTAAGGTGACAAGGGGGAATTTAAATGTGGGTCTTTTTAGAGAGAGAGAGAGAGAGAGAGAGAGAGAGAGAGGATGGAATGAAAAGGGGGGAGAGGGATGGGGGGCCAAGGCCGAGGGTGTGGGTGTGGGAAAAGGGGGGAGGGGATGATTGGAGGGGGGAAATGATGGGTGATAGAGAAGGGTTGATTAATGTGAAGAGAGAGGTAAAAGGTGAGAAATAAATTAGAGAGAAAGAGAATGTGTAAGAGGGTGTAAGAGAGAAAGAGGAATGATTAATGGGTGAGTGATGATTGGGTAATGTGAAAGAGAGTGATGTGTGAGAGTAAAGGAGTGAGATAGAGAAGGTTGTGAGTGGGGGGAAGTTAATGTGAGTAATAAGTGAGGAAGAGAGGGAAAGGAGGAGACCCACGTGAGGGTGAGAGAGATGAGTGTGTTGGGTGATGTGAATGAAGAAAGAGAAAAAGTAAAAGTTGGAAGTGATTGGAGAGAGAAAGGGAGAGTGGGGAAAAGGGAGAGAGAGAATTAAATTAGGAAAGAGAGTGGGGAGTCCCACATGGGGGGTGGGAAGGGGGCTACCCGAGCTTGGGGCTACCCAGGCGCCTGAGTGTGGGTGTGGGGGGGGGGGGGGGGGGGTGCGCCCCAAATTTTTTTTTTTGGCCTTTCAAGGAGGAAGATGAAAAATTTTGAAATTTTTTCCAAGTGATGGAAAGAGAACGAGAACGTTGGTAGGAAGATGAAAAATGTTGTTGAATTTTTTTTTCTAAGTGATGGAAAGAGAATGCATGTGTTGCGTGTATGCCCACGAGGTCGCATGGCCTGAGGGGATGTCGGCTGACGGGTTTGATAGTTAGTAGCGTGGCTCGAGCCACCCCGCGCACCACGTATCAAGTCACTACAATGTGAGGCGGTAGGGGTAGGAAATGGGTCAAGCCTCCAAGGGAGTGGGTGATGGTATCAAGGGTAGTGTTAGTAGACTTGCATAAGAGCAATGTAGCTTGAAAATTTCCTTAGTAAGATAAACCAGTTGATGATACGCGGAGCATCATTTCAAGCATCGAAGATCTTCCAAGATGATTAGATAATTTCCTTTTCTTTTCTTTTCTCAAGTTTTTACACTAAATTATTTCTCAAAATATAATTTACATTTTTGTCGAGGATTATTTTGAAACAAATCAAATCTATTTAAATAAAACAATGCACATGAGAATATGGCTATTTACAAGCAAAATATATATTTTTTCTCAAAAAAAAAGAAAAAATATATGTCCTTTTACAAGCAGCCAGTCCCAAGTCCGGATAACAGGAGGATAAATTTAACTTAAATTTAATTTTTTGAAACATAAAACATGAAGAAAAAAAATATTTTTTATTCAGGTCTGCCGAGCCCAAGCTCGGCCCTAAAGTTAGGGCCTAGGAGTTGGACTTGGCCCTGGTCCTAATATCCTTCGGTAGGCTCGGCCCGAGTCCCCACAGCCCGAAGCCCGTCCCTTTTTTTCCTCCGGTCTGGTGGACTCAGGCTGGGCACCCAAGCCCCACCCATTGACACATATAAATTATAATGACTATATTCTTCCATTGACTTTGCTTGTGGAGACACCGTAAAACTAAAAACTAAAGAAAAGAAAAATATAAGGTTGATCTATCCTAAGCAGCATTTGTATAAATTCATCATTTCTTGATAGTTCCAATAATACTTTTTTTTGTATACATTAGTGGTAGATTTCATTTGCTTCTAAAAATGACACGTTGTCCTTATTTATTTAGTTGTGTTGATTAATTTTATAAGTCACATGCTATAAGAAAATATATGGACTAAATTTTTTTCTATCAAAATTAAACTAATATATAGTTAACATTATGGGCAACTCATTGAAATCTTTTAAAAGATACTTAAAAATAATAAAAATGTCTTATGTAATACCAAATTGATCTCAATATGTTCTCCTTATTTTTTTTATTGGTGAAATTTATCTTTTTCTTTTTTGTATACTAAATAAACTTTTATTTTTGTTCATCTATATAGTTATCATATCAGAATTAGGAAATATGCGCAGAGACATTATTGATTAATATTTTACTACAAGGGTTAATTTATTTTTATTAAAAAAAAGGTTCACCGATCATAAAAGTGATTATCTTTAATGAAATAACCATAAAATATAATATTATGCAAGTGATTTTTTTTATGCAATTCAAAACTACTAAAATAAATAATTGTTATAAAAATTGTCCTGTGTTTGGCACATGTTTCTAGACTAGTTTACTACTAATGGTAAATGGGTAACTTTTACATTTTATTGATGAATAACACTTTAAAGAGAATAATTTTTAAACCCCAAGTACTTCTGAAAACGTGTGTAAAACAGGAAGATGAAGAGTATTACGAGACATTCAAAAGAAGAAAATGAAAGTCAAGTTACTCAATGTTGGAAGCTTAGGTCACATAATTACTTCCCCCCTTGAAGCCAAATATGCAAATGCTAAAGAAAAATATCATGGATGTCCATCTTTTCAGCCCCTTTTGTTTTTTGTTGAACTGTATTACTTAAGTTTCATTGGCAACGTGAAATACAAAACCAATATATTACCCATTAAAATTGAGAATAAAATTCATTTATCTTGAAAGAATTAATGACCATTTAAAAAAAAGATAATTCTTCAACTAAGGATTCGATTGGCATCTTCTTTGCCTTCCAAACCCCAAATCTTTTTTTCTAACAATTTCTTATTTTATAAATACAAACTAATACAAGTGTTAGTATGTAATTCGGCAAACAATTAGTTTACCTATTTTTTAAATACAATAAATGGCATTAAGTATAACCACCCTACCCCATAATCTCTAACCTTGTCACCCATGATCCCTTTCCCACCATTTTTTCAGCTACCACTTCATCACCTTAAGTTAAAAACATAAAACGTAAACAGAACTTTGCCTCCACTTCAAACCAAAACACACGGAACCAAAAAACAGAGCCGCTGTTAACGTTACCTTCATCAATCTGCACACAGAGCTTCGCACCTCCACTCCCTCAATCAATTCCTTTCCATCAAAAGGTATATCTCTGGGTATATATATATATTTCTGGACATATATGTATTGATCTTTGTCCGGCTTTTTATTTGGTTAATGAGAAGCAATTACAGGTCACTGCATAAAGGTTTATGCTGCTAGCATACTTCTCTTCCCTAACGTTGTAGGGCAGTGATTCACTGTCTTTCAAGGTTCTTCTCATTTTTCTACTTTACATATTTTATACTGCTTACCACCTTACCATTTCCTAACATCTCATTTCTCTACTTTACATATTTTATACTGCTTCCCATGTCTTAACATACACATTGCCTGTGCAATAGGAATAAAAACCATCTGAGAGGTGATTCCATTTTCTTCAAAGGGTTTCCTAAGGATTGGTATATGACACTATACAGAGTTGGTATAGTTCTGAAAGGAACCAACTGAAGCTGCAGTCCACCCTTCAGTTCGATATTAACATTCGTCTCCGCTGTTTTGGAGAAGCCTAGCGCACTTATCTTCCACAACACTATAGGCAGTGGTTTTACTGTCTTTCATCAAAACTTGCCTCAAGGTTCTCATTTAATTCCCTTACTTTCATATTCTGAGTGTACGTGTTTATTGTGGGATGTATTTACTCTGTGAGATTCTGCCTGTGCATGTGCTTCTCATTAGCCACCATAGATGTTGCATGTGTATATGCATTACTGTGTGTTACTGCATGTGCGTGTGTGCGTGTTTGTGCCGTGGTGGGGTGGTCAGGGTAAGGGGTTGGGGTGGAAACCATGTGGACGTGGGTTTGTCGTGCTTAGGGGGCGGGGGGCTGCTTAAGACTGTCTTGCGTCAGTGTGCGTCGGGTCCGGTGGTATGGGCGATGGGAGGTTGTTGGTGCATTTTTGTTTCCTGTTGTGGGGTGGTCAGGGTGGCGGGTTGGGGGGAGACCATGGTGGGCGTGGATGGGTGGTGCTTAGCGGTCGTCGTGGGTAGTGGGTTTAGCGGGTGGTGAGCGGTGGGCTGTGTCCATGTTCAGGGGGCCATTGGGGTGGGGTTATGGGTAGCGGTGGGGTGTGCTGTCTGTTTTGTTTGGGGGGCCGTGGGTGCCGGGATGGTGGGTGTCGTGGGGGTTCGGGTGGGTTTGTGGGTAGCGGTTACTGTTAGTGTGTGTGTGTGTGTGTGTTATACTGCGTTGTGTGTGGGGACTGGGTGGGTTTTGGGTGGCTCTGTGTGTGTGTGTTAAATAAAGAGGACATGCAGGTGTTGGGGAAGGGGGGGCTGCCCTGTGCGGGGAGGAGTTGTGTTTTAGTGTGGTGGTTAGGGCTGGGCTGGTGGGTGGTTCCTGTGTGTGAGAGAGAAGGTGGGGGGAGGGGGTCGTGGGGTACGACGTTTTGTTTGGGGGTGGGGTGCTTGGGGGCAGGGGGTGTTGTGAGGTAACTATGTGTGAGAGAGAAGGTGGGGCGAGGGGTGCTGTTGGGTTGCGGGTAGTGATTTTTGCGGGTAGCGGTTTTGTGGGGTAGGTGGTTTGTTTTGTTTTTGGGGTGAGGGGTGTTGGCTGTGTGAGAGTGGTGAGCAGGTATGGAGGGACGGATGGGGGGAGGGGCTGGTGTACTTTGTTTGGGGTGTGTGTGAAGATTATATAGAGGTCTGTTTGTGGGCATTGCTGCATGCTCATGGCATGTTATATACTCCCTCCGTCCCTTTTTAAGTGCTCACATTTGACTTGCACAAATTTTAAGGAAAAAGTCCAATAAACTCATCTTTCCAAAGTTACCCTCACTTACAAATAATCCATTTACCATTATATCCACTATTTTTTTTATTATTTTATCTTTTCCTTTTCCTATTACTCCTTACTGCTTTCTTTTTCCTCACAGGCTTCTTGACTCGGTCAAATCTCTTGTCCTCTCCTTTCTCTCCTCACTGCTTTCTTTTTCTTTTCCTCAGGCGTATCTCCTGTCTTCTTCTTGACTCAGGCTATCCTCTTCTCAAAGAAAGACCGGAGAAATAGCAAATTTTCACTCCACAGCTAGACATAGTAGTCTCATTAGGAGATGCAAATCACGCACCCACCGCCATTTTACGCTAAATCAATTTTCACCGTCCCCATCCTCTTTCTCCAAATTTGCCATCTCCTCTATGTTTCGTAAATTGAAAAAACTTCCTTGAAGTTCCTGAAATTTTGTCAAACTAATTGCCCAAACAAGTTCAGCTTTCAAGGTTACGGCAAGATGGAACTTATGAGAACAGAGAGAACAAAAGCTTGGGCTCCAAAACAGATCAACAAGCTTCTCCAGGTTAGTTTGAACTTTATGTTTCTTCTCATTTTTTATTCATTTATCCTTTTCGATCCTCTACTAGTTTGAGCTTTTTAATTTGTTCGTTTGAGCTTTTTAATTTGTTCGTTTGAGCTTTTTAATTTGTTCGTTCACCGTTCCAGTTCGGGCTTCTCTGGTTAAGGTTGCTTGTGCCTTTTTTATCCTAAGGCGTAAGTCATTGAATGGCGGTGGGTGAGGCGTAAGGCGCATGGTGTCAAACACCCTTTTTAAGGCTAACGCCTTTCGCCAATTTGATCGCCTTATGCTTTACGCCTTATGCTGCCTTACGCTTATGCAAATCGTCCCTTCTGCACCGACTAGGCGTCGCCAATCACCGACTAGGCGTCACCTGTTCATCGACTAGGCGTTTATGCTTATCTTTCATTCTTTTCAATGGTTTGTTTCCCTCTTTGTTATTGGCGGTAGATTTTAGAAACAGTAGTTTTTTTTTTCAAACTTCCTTTGTTCTCCCGAGTATTAAGAGCATTTTAGCCATGAAAGGGCTCTGTATTTCCACCTTGCTTCTTCTCCAGTATATTGAGCCAATGACCATAGGAGGGAAAAACTTGACCAATGACCAACGACAAGCCATTTTTGAAACCTTATTGGAGCAAAGTCAAAATGGAAAGCTGAAATATGCAGTAGTTCGTGCTATTGCAACAATTTTCTCCGTGTCAAGCTGCACTATCGGGAGAATATGGCGGCAAGGAAAAGCAAGTTCTTCTATTGGGATTGCAGCTGATGCTTCATCTAAGAAGAAGGGAAGAGTAGGACGTAAACAAATTGATCTCGATATAAGTCGTGTCGCAGATGTTGCACTGCGTAAACGAACAAATATCAGGTCCCTGGCAGAAGCTTTAAGCATGCCAAAGTCCTGTTTACATAGGTTGGTAAAGACCGGACAGATTCGGCAGCATTCAAATGCCATTAAACCGTATTTGACCGAGGAAAATAGGAAATCAAGGTTAGAGTTCTCTATCAATATGCTTGACCCAGCTAGCCTTGATAGTAGTCCAGCTTTTCTAGATATGTTTGATTTTGTACATGTAGATGAAAAATGGTTTTACATGTCTAAAGTTGCAGAAAAGTATTACCTTCTCCCTCATGAAATTGAGCCTGAACGTTTATGCAAAAGAAAAAAATTTATCACGAAAATCATGTTTCTAGTTGCAGTAGCTCGCCCTCGATTTGATGCATCACGTAACGAAGAATTCTCTGGAAAAATTGGCATTTTAAGGAGCCTGATAAGCGTGGTAGTAAGAATCGTGTAGCGGGAACAATGGAAACTAAACCAATTCTATCGGTCAATAAAGATACATACCGCTCGTTTCTAATTGAGAAAGTCTTGCCTGCAATTCTCTGTAAATGGCCTAGTTCTAGTTCACGTACAATTTTTATTCAGCAAGACAATGCTAAGCCACATATCGAACCTCATGACTCCGAATTTCTAGAAGCAGCATCTAAGGATGGATTTGATATACAACTTACTTATCAACCTCCAAACAGCCCGGACTTCAACATGTTAGATCTTGGTTTCTTTCGAGTAATTCAATCACTTCAATATCAAGAGGCTCCTAATACTGTTGATGAGTTAATTGATGTTGTACATAAATCGTTTGATAAGTTGCTACCTCGTAGCCTTAGTCACGTTTTCTTAACATTACAACTATGCATGTTGGAGACAATGAAAGTTTGTGGAAGCAATCGTTATAAGATACCACATATTGGTAAGGATAGTTTGGAGAGACGAGGAGTCCTGCCTTTCCAGATTTCATGTGAACCGGATCTTCTTAATCAAGCGATTCATCACCTGAATCATTTAACAGAGACCTAAGATCAGCTGCTAGCCTCTACTTTTGTTCCCTTCTTTTTGGATATAGTGGTTTAGGCAGATACTTTTGCAAGGTATGCTTTTGAACTCTAATATTTTTACCAGTTCTATGTATGTATGTTTGTGGTCTTAGTTTCATTTCTCAATTTCTCTAACTTATATATTTTGATAGGGCTCTTGCTTTTTTTCACTCCTGTCTTTTAGAAACTGTTGGAGTGGTATCTATAATCAACTACAAAAGTATTCGACTGAATTTAATCTTTATTGTGCAACCTTTGATAGTTGTGTATTTGGTTGGATCTTGGTTGTATAGCGCACAAGGGCATTACGTTAGTATCTTAAAGGTTTCAAAATAAATGAAACTTCATTTAGGCTTCCTCATGAGACAAAATATGGAAAGAAAGTAATAGAAGGTATTTGAGTATGTGGAGTAGGATTTGATACGCTGGGACAAGTATATATGTTGAGTCTATTTTTCAGGTATATATGTGGGACAATTATATGTATCCATTTTCATGTCTTGAACAATTTTCAGATTGTTTTCATGGCATATAACGCTGATGATGTGTTCTGGTTTGAAACTTGAATTAGTTTGATGGCATTAATAACTCTGAATTCAATGCTTATTAAGCCGCAAAAACCTAAGATTGTTACCGTTCTTCCCAAAAATCTTTGTTCTCCCCCTTCTCCTTTTGCCCCTCTTTGCTCATGGAATGTTATTCGACAATGTGACAGGACCTAAGCTTAAGCCTTTTCTTACTTCTGTGCTTTTCTTTTGCTAAAGAAGATCAGCATTAAGAACAAGGTAACTTTTCAGCCCATTGTTATCTTTAACCCCTCCTTTATGTTCTTGTTTCAAAAAAGACCACACAAACTAGGTTGCAAGTTTAGATATGTAGACATTGACTTTAAGTTTTGATTTAGATATTGGTTGTATAGCGCACAAGTGCATTACGTTAGTATCCTAAAGGTTTCAAAATAATTGAAACTTCATTTAGTACTCACAAAGTTCATATGCTTACATGTCTAATTTAATTATGCAGGTTGTCTGATCAAACACCTTATGGATGACTGCTTAGATGCTGTCAAGATCTAGCAAATGCCAAAGTCTCCTTTTGTTGTCACAAGGCAGATGTGTAGCGGGTTGCTTGCCGAGATTTAGAAAATTTCAGCCCTCAACCTGTGTTTTGTTCACCATTTTAACGAAATGCCTTCTTTTTCTCATGTAATATATGCAAATGCATACCTGCTAGAAGTTGTGAACATGTTCTATTGCAAGTGACTACATATTTTTTTGCAATATAAACCGCCGTTGTTATTTCTGGAATGCTTCTTTTTTTGCTCTGCAATATACTCTTGGTTGGTGAGGGAAATGAACACTCCAGGTGGTTGTTATTTATGGACTAAATGAACACTTGAAAAAGCTGTCCAAGCCACTGTACAGGAGATACTCTATTTACCAGCAAAAGTGAGGGAAATGAACACTCCAGGTTGTTATTTATGGAGTAAATGAACACTTGAAAGAGTATGTCCAAGCCACTGTATAGGAACTCTACTTACCAGCAAAAATGAGCAAAAGTAAATGTTTTTAAACTTTAAGAACTACAGTTTGGTGAGGGAAGTTACAAGCACCAATTGCCATCATCAAATTTCTCCAGTATTGTTAAGGACAAAGTATATGTTGTCAACATTATCCGACAATATTATGGGGCAAAAGAGGAAAGTAGTTGTCATTACCAGCAAAAGTAATTGTTCCAAAACAAAATACAGTCAAATCCAAAATACAGTAGAACATATTTGTACATGCAAATGACAACTTGTTAAAGTACTCGATTGGATCTCAGTTTAGAAACAATCGTAAACAAGGTCATCAAGTGGGATAAAGTTCAAATCCTCGTCCAACAACTGAGCACCAGCAAGCCCATCACCAGATGTGGCAAACACTAACTCAGCACCACTTTCTCCATAAGAGAAATCTTCCTCAATGTCATTGTCCTGATTTTGTTCAGCAAATTCTACTTCTGCTTCCTTACATGATTCCGGATCCGGGGGTTGAGTTTCATCGTCATCAAATTCTTTACATGATTCCGGATCCGGGGGTTGAGTTTCATCGTCATCAAAGATTGCAAATATGTCTTCGGTCTTGTTCCTTAAACAAGTTGCCAAGGACCCTGACTCCTCAAATTGTGAGTTAACTTCGGACCATCGAAGGTTTCCAAGAAAATGAAACTTATCTTCAGCAGGCACTAATCCAATCAGCCATTCACTCGATTCATTGACCTCATCGTATGATATAGCGTCATAAGCCTCCGGGCTTGACTGTCTTATTAGAAACCTCTCACGGAGACATTGGTCATACTGGACAAACACAATATCATTCAACCTCTTTTGCTCAAGTCAGTTAATATTCTTTGAGTGGATCTGAATGTGGCAAGTAAATTAGGTTAGGCATAATCATAAGCCATATATTAGCACATGTGCAGTTAAGAGAAGTTGTGACTGCAATACTTCATGTATATAGCAAGGTTGTTAGCATGCAGGTAGAATCTAATGTCATGAAATATGCAGATTTGAGCAACAAGCCGAAGAAGAAAGAAATGAAACAAGTTTTCAGTTGAAAAAACAAAAAGAAACAAGTACTCCATTATGCATCGAGCAAATAATTTGCAATATGTAGGCAGCAGCGTGCATCAGGCAATGTACAGGAAAATAATGCGTAGTTTTGTAATATATCCTACTCATCAGGGACGTTCCTTGGTAAACTTAAATACCAATATGCGTAGTTATGCAGGCAGCAGCATCAGGCAGTTTACAGGAGTACTTAATAGGCGATTTGGGCAACCCTTACTCACGGGGAACACAAATAAGATGCAAAAAGGAATCTATAGTACTCGAGTAAAGAAATAACAATGCTAAGGCAAAAATTAATCTTCAATTTGAAAGCATAGAGATAGGACATAAAGCTATCACAAATTAGCAAATTTTGCCAAGCAACTTAACGATTGAAGAACCTTTTATGAGAATATTTTGTGCTTATTTCCATGAGGATGAATGTGGTAGAAGGATAAATAAAATTGCATGCCTACAATTTCAATAAGATTAAAACATAAAAACTTGAAAGGCTTTGAGCTTACAAGTTCAAAATCGACCCATTTTCTATCACCGGCTGATGAAGTGCAACAAAGGCCCAAAATACGCAATGCCATGCGTTTCAATTCTGGAGTTCCATTGCCAAAGGTGTCCCACCATTCAGCTGTTAAGGACAAAGTGCAATATAGATAGGGTAAGACATTTCATAATAACGTGAAATTCAGAATATGCGAAAAAGAAAAATCAAGTTAGATGATTACTTGGCTGCTTCTTTGATCTTAATCTTATTGTTGAACCTTTCCCAAACAAATCTCTAGCATTCTTGTAAGAATCTACCTGTGTAAGAATCTCATCTTCCTCATTTGGACTCATTGTCATAATTTCGACACAAGCAAGGAATGCAGTTTCATACTCGCACTCAATTTCTTTCCTATCATAGTAATAGCCTGGGTTAAGGAAGTAGCCAGCACCATGAAGAGGTTGATTACACTGTTCAGCCCATCTCTTAGAGACTACCTTCAAGACATTTTCACAATAATTGTGCTTATCACCAAAAAAAGAGCGAATCTCCTCTGTTGCATATCTAATGGCAGCATAGACGTAGCCCATTGGAGGCTTTTCGTCGCCATGAACTAACCTCAACACTTGAAGCAATGGTTGCCCAACCCTGAGACCATGACAAATGCCTCTCCAGAAGTTAGAACTTAAGATCAAATTTGAAACTCTTTCTCCAGAAGATTTTCTTGACAATGGATTCTGGGTCCATTTTTCTGAGACAAACCATGCCTTAAGGCTTTGCTTATGCGTGTAAAGCCTTTGAAGAGTTAAGAATGCAGATACAGATTGAGTCAAACCAGCCCTTACCAATTCTTTACCCCCCGTTTCTTTCCTAATGAATGCAAGGATAAGTTTATGGCTATAAATAAATGAAGTGACTTCTCTTGCATCCATAATAACGGATTTTGTCACTGGCGTTTCTGAAAAGTCTGTTAAGATAAGGTTGATGCTATGGCTAACGCACGGTGCATAGATCAAGCATTTTCTCTTTTCCATCAGCAATTTGCCAGCTTTCATATAAGCCTCTCCATTCTGGGAAACAACTTGAACCACATGTTCTTCTCCTATTTCTTCCACCACTTTATCCAACTCCGAATAAAGAAAATTATGATCATGAATCTTACAAGACACATCAATAAACTTCAAGAAAAAAGTTCCACCAGGGCAATTAGCTAAAAAGATTATTATTCTCTTGCCATTGACGTTACCCAAGTCGTCCAACATAATAGTACAACCATATTTCCTCCATGAGGTTTGTTGTAATAAGAACAACTCCTTCGTGTTTTCAACTTCTTTTCTAAGGCATAGATCCCTCACCTCGTGATAGGTCGGAGGGCTCAAACCCACCCCATAACGTCCAACAACTTCTAGTGCTTGGGCAAAGCTCCTCAATTTAACTGCATTAAAAGATACCCCTGCTTGGTACATCCATTTTGCAAAGTGTTGGATGACTATATTTCTTTCCTCAATCTTTTCGAGGTTATGATCATCAACAGTAGTTTGACACTGCACCTTGGTAGGAGAAAAAGCAACATTTGCATCTACTGAAATCCCTACGCGCGGCAATTTTTTGGATGAAGCCCCACTTGACAATGAATCATCATCCTTCTCAAGTCCTTTCCTTTTTTTCTTTTTCATGTACTCTATAATTTCATATTGTATATCATCAGTGGCTAATCCACACTTTCTTGCATCAGTTCCAATCCCAGTAAGATGTACCTTCATTCTCCTTATCCCACCATTATATCGATTGCCACATAATTTACATTCAAGACAATTCTTATCGTTTGTCTTTGGCCAAAATGAATACTTCCAAGCGGGATCACTTGAATCAGGCCGACTGTAAGACATTTCAACACGGCCTGTCAAAGCCTGTCAAAAACCAAAGTTTTTATCTTTTAATTATAGCAATAAGTTAAGCCATGTTATTTATAATTATGAAAACAAAGATGACACTTTAAGCATACTATACAAACCACATTTTCAATCGTATCTCGGTGTGTGAAAACACTCAAAAATCATAGGTCTAATACTCCCTTCAATTATGTGCAATATCATTGACATACCAGATTACATATATGCAGCATAATCTTCACTTTTCCCTTCAATTAAAAAGGAAATCATTGAAAAAAGAAATCCACTCCCTTAAATGTATGTAAACACCAATTGCAGAAACTTTACATGTATGTAAACACCAATTGCAGAAACCAACGTAAGAATCCCTAAAAGAAAGCCTAAAGATAAATCAAAGAGAAGGACAAACAACATGGTGATAAGAACAATAGAGAGGAGAACCTCACCTGGAAAAGATCATGAAGGGGAAAAACCCACAATTGCAGAACCCACAGTTCTGCAATTGTGGGTTCTGAATTTTTTAGTCGGCACCACGGGTTCCACTTCCACCAAAATTGGAATGGTACAACTGGGTAAAATTGCAGGTTTGTGGTAGATGCTACAAAGTGAAAGGTAATCTTGCCATTAGCGATGACGGAGAAGAAAGACGGTGGTGGGTGCTTTGTCGTTGGTGATGACGAGGAAGAAAGATTACAGTGGTGGATGCTCTTGCCGTTCGCGAAGACGAAGAAGAAAGACTTCAGTGGTGGGTGTTGTTTCTAGTCCTTCATGGTTGACGGCATTTCCTTGATACTCCGGTTGGCGGTGCAAAATTGCAGGCGACGTTGCTGTCGCCGGTGACGAGGTAGAAAGACTGAGAAAGTTTGGAGTATCTGATTTTCATACTTATTTACTGTATTTGGTTTTGTTAAATGATAAAGGTTGTGAATTTATTTTACATAAATTAATGAAAGGGCAAAGTTGGAAGATTAAGAAAATTTATATCCCAAAATAGAAATTATCACTTTTTTTGGGACAGCCAAAAAAGGAAATTTGAGCACTTAAAAAGGGACGGAGGGAGTACATGACTGATATCATTTATATATTTACATTTAGGCTTTATTACATTGAACTGATTTTAGTAAATAATAATACATCTTTCGGACATTGGTATATTGTTAAACAAACAACTTAAAACTAAGTTTACGATGAAAAATGCTGTTACACGGTCACAACCTATTACTATAATCGACAAAATTGTCTTTATATATTTTAGTTGAAATGTTTACTGTAGCTATAGAGAGTTGGCAAAACATTTTTTTACAATAGCAGTCAAATAATAGATTATAACATTCACCACTTTTCTTTCTCTAGAGACAATTGCATGTTGTTATAAGCTAACAGAGCATCGAGCAACAAAAAGAAGAAAAGCGAGCGGAGAAAACAAACACACTTTGTCATACTCACTCTCTCATTTAAGTCCTAAAAACATACGATGATAATCTAAGGGCAAACAATTACATGATTATAATAATACCCCTTTTATGAGTGATGGACATAAAGGCAAAGATGGTATCGCATGATTTTATACTACATTTGTTGGAATTGTATATCTTATAAACTTTCTCAACAGCATAGCTTTTACAAAAAATACCGAAGCAGCTCGAATGAAGGTTTACTTTCTTTACTCAATATTTAGTATTCCTCCTGAATATAGCTAGATGCTCCTTTTCGACAATTTGATCGCGTGTTAGTGATTTTGTTTTGAACTTGATTGGTGGGATTGCAGGTGTATAGACTTTAACGATAACGCAATTTTTAATAAAGAAATTAAAGTTAGCACTTTTGAAATCCTTACTTTTTTGGGATCGAGATTTAGTTACTTACCTTTGTTACATTGGTTCTCAATCACCAAATTTGGTAATGTTCTCCGAGGGAAACCTTTTTAGAAATCTTTGTCAATTATTCTTCTGAGCTATTAAATGTTTTAAAACTTTGAATCATTTTCTTATCAAACCACACTGCTTTACTATCAAAAGATGTAATAGTGGTACTTAATAATCCTTTAATTACATTACAAGTATGAATTTATTAATAAAAAAGGCTACAATTAGCCAACAACCATGTAATTTTAACACAGCTAAAAGTCCTTATTACTAACTTAATCACAATATAAGTTAAAATCCTAATCCAAGTCGAAAACTCTTCTTCTTCTTCTTCTTCTTCTTCTTTGCTTGCAAGCTTAAAAAGAAGCATGGCACTTACGCTATGTAGCTTTGATATTGTAGTCATTTTTTAGTTTTTTATTTTTTTTCTTCTTAAGACATTTGTGGAGCCTATACCTAATATCGACAAATTGTCCAATCATAGCAAAGCGAATATAGGCTACATATTTTTGAATGTTTTAATGGCTAGGATATCAAATTATTCTAATTATTATATGGATTACAGATCATTTTAGTAATTTCTTAAAGTGCACTTTCAAAATTTTCATACATGTATTAGGAGTTAAACATATTGTGGAATTGTGTAACAACGGCATAAGGTTCGCGTCCCGTGCATAGCACGGGATTTTAGCTAGTTCATTTATTAATTATGAATCTTCTAAAATATTGATTGTACTTTTTACGATAAATGAGAAAAGTGACACATTAATTATATTTTAAATAAATCACAAAAGGATAACTTTATATGATAGAATAAGGGACCAAAGAAGAATCTGTGTGCACTATCTACGGTCACAGAAGAAAACCCTCCCATATTAATCTCTTTCTTGGAAGGTGAGATGATTGCTGCCCTTGACTAAATTTGCATACACTGGTAATTGAAAAGGCCCTTCAATTTCAAATCTAAACCTCCCAGCTACTGCAATTTTGGATTTGATACAGTCCGAGCATGTCTTGTCATCCAGTGCCGGTCTTGGCCATTCTCTTGTTCATCGTCTGTTGTCATGTTCTTATCTTAGCCGGCAACTCCCTCGGTCCTTTCTGCCATGTTAACAAGGCTAGCGCTCGCTACGCTTCTGTTGACAAAAATCTTCCTGGCCCATACCCTGCGTCTCCGGTGCGTGATTTAATATCTTCCGCTCCAAGGCTTCAAAGGTTAGTGTTAGCTCGTGGCCGTGGTAACGTAATTGCAACTGGTCTTACAGTTGTGATGGCTCTGTTGAACATTGTTGTTTATAAGTTGCGGCAGCTCCAGGAAGCAAATATTTGTGAAAAAATCAAATCATCGTCTACGTCACGGGAAGAGCCGCGCCAGTGCTTTTCATTTGCTGAGATTCGAGCTGCCACTAATGACTTTGACGATACATTGGTGATTGGG
Organism: Escallonia rubra; assembly: GCA_033065855.1. Taxonomy (NCBI): domain Eukaryota; kingdom Viridiplantae; phylum Streptophyta; class Magnoliopsida; order Escalloniales; family Escalloniaceae; genus Escallonia; species Escallonia rubra. The sequence continues at coordinate 27,042 of JAVXUO010001973.1, forward strand.
AAGGGCGGATTTGGAAGGGTGTACAAAGGGCTCATGGATGATGGGGCAAAAGTTGTCGCCATAAAGCGGTTGAATTCCAAGTCCAGGCAAGGAGGTCGTGAGTTTTGGACAGAGATTGAGATGCTTTCCAAATTTCGACACTGTCATCTCGTTTCTTTGGTCGGCTACTGCAGTAAAGGCCAGGAGATGATCCTTGTTTACGAATATATGCCTCAGGGAACACTTGCTGACCACCTGTACAAGACCGTGAGCAGAACTGGTAATTCTCCTCTATCTTGGGTGCAGCGCCTAAAGATATGCATCGGGGCGGCGCGGGGATTAGAATACCTTCACACAGGTATAGGTGTACAACACAGAGTTATACACCGTGACGTGAAGAGTTCAAACATTCTGCTGGATGAGAATTGTGTGGCTAAGATTTCAGACTTTGGGTTGTCCAAATTAGGCCCTGCAAACCAATCATTCACCCATGTCAGCACAAATGTCAAAGGAACCTTTGGCTATTTGGATCCAGAGTATTACTTGACCCGTAGACTGACAAGGATGTCTGATGTGTACGCCTTTGGTGTGGTGTTGTTCGAAGTGCTGTGTGGGAGGCCGGCGGTGGATTTGACAGTTCTTGATGATAAACAGATTAGTCTAGCTTTGTGGGCTAAATACTGCATCAAAAAAGGAACTGTTAATGGGATGACGGATCTCAGTCTTAGGGGACAAATCTCAGCCAGTTGTTTGCAAGTATTCACAGAAATTGCAAGCAAGTGTTTGCGGAGTAATCCCAGTAAACGCCCAGTCATGGCTGAGGTGGTGGCAAGGCTTGAGTCTGTTTTAGCATTGCAAGAGAATAGAAGATCCTCCTTAGATGTTTGTCAGTCGATTGTCAGTGCTGATGCTGCAGATGACGGTGAAGAGATTACGGATACTTCCGTAGTAGAAGAGGAGGTTATAAACGTTTTTGGCCACAGTGGGCACCAGTACATAGAGATTAATCCAATTACACAACTGGGTGATGCAAAGAAAACCTTGACGAGTCCAGGCGACCAATGTTTCACTGTATCTAAACTCGCTGAGGAAGAAGATGACGAGGTAAGTGAAATAGGACAGTTTAATTTAATCAATGAGAATGTTTTGAATTGGGTAGTAGAAACATCTATGGGGGATTGTAGCTCGAAAGAAGCGAATGCGTATTGGAAGACTGTGTGTGACGTCCGAAGACTAGTTGAAGGCTTAGAAAGTTTGAATCTGGGTAAAGATGTAAAAAAAAATATGCTTCTACAAGAAGTTCTTGGAGGGGCAATGACCAGGATCGAGTTGGAGTTTAGGCGCATGCTTGCTGACAACCTGTTGCCTCCCAGTTATAGGAAAGAGGACATTCTTGACGAGGGCTTGATTGTCTCTCGTGGAAAAGTAGCGGTTGCAGGCGTCTTTCAGAGAGATCTTGTCCACCCGGATGTAATTTCTGATTTGAGATGCATTGCCAACTTAATGTTTGATTTGAATCACGGTAAAGAGTGTTCCCAGGCGTTTATTTGCATCCGAAAAGAGGCCCTGCAAGATCGTCTTTCCACCCTTAGATTGGGGAAATTGAACAATGAAGATGCACTGAGCACAGAGCGGGAAAGGGATACCTTGGAATTTGAAATCAGGCAATGGATCCACGGTATGAGAGTTTTTGTGAAGGTCTATCTGCCTAGAGAAAAATGGCTGACCGATCAGATCTTTGGAGAGCTCGAGTCAGTTAGTTCCGTATATTTTGCAGAGTTATCAAGGGCTTCTATAGTGGAAGTTCTGAATTTTGGTAAAGCCATAGACATTGACCATCACAAACCGGGATCTTTGTTTTGTGTTATCCACATGTATGAGGTGCTGGTGGATCTTGTACTAGATATTGATGCTTTATACTCTGACGAGACTGGATCTTGTGTTAAAGCTGAGTGCCAGGGTCTTCTGAGGAGGTTGGGCGATTGCGCCAGGGCAGTTTTTTTTGAACTTGAGAATGCCATTCGGTCTGAAAAATTGAAAGCCCCTATTCCTGGTGGAACAGTACGCCCTCTCACGAAATATGTCATGATGTATTTTGAGAGACTCACAGATCAAGGCACCATCCTCAATCTTCTCCTCAAGGACCATGGAACAGAAGTTCCCAATTCGTTTATGCCCGACACTAATGAGGTTAACGAATACGGCAGCAGTGTTGGAAGCTTGTCAAGCATTGTTTCTCCAATGGCTCTACACTTGCGATCCCTTACATCTCTTTTAGAATCCAACCTTAAAGATATGTCCAAATTGTACAAGGCTGATTCACTGCGGCAGCTTTTTTTGATGAATAATGTGCATTACATGGCTCAAAAGGTCAAGGAGTCCAAGCTGGAACCCATTTTTGGCAATGAATGGGTTCGCAAGCATAACTGGGAGTTCCAACGATATGCGATGAACTATGAGCGAGCTACTTGGTGTTCAGTTCTCTCCTTCTTAAAAGATGATGACAGTCTTTATTCGGATTCTAGGAAGACTCTTCTTAGAGAGAGGTTACGTAGCTTTTACGTGGCATTTGAGGATGTTTACAAGAAGCAGACTGGATGGTCAGTCCCAGATTTTCAGCTACGTGAGGATCTACAGCTCTCAATAGGACTCAACGTTGTCCACGCTTATCGGTCATTTGTTGGACTATTTGCCTTCCACATTGGTGACAAGCACATCAAATACAGTCCAGATGATCTACAAGATTACATCTTCGATCTATTTGAGGGATGCCCACAATCATTACGCAGTGTTCGCAGGAAATGATCCCTCTACCAACAACGCTAGAGGAACTCCACTCTTGTGGTCTCTTGTAATTCTAAACCCCTTGTTTATCAGAAACTACTCACTATATAGAACAGTTTTTCTACTACTCTCTCCTCTTTTCTCTCTTGAGAAATCTCCTCTCTCTGGAAACTGGAAACTTCCTTTTCTCTCATCTAGAATTTTTTCACTGGCCCGTTCATCCCTCTAGAAGTCTATCTAAACATATTTTTCTTGAAATATCTCCTATCTTCCCTCTGGAGTTCTCTACGTCTATTAAGCTTCCTTGTCCACCTAGAAGTTGCTAGATGCAAGTGTGAATTCGTTAGAGACATGTTTGTGTTTGTGAGAAAGTTCCGAGTCTTAATGGTGCTGGGCACACCGAGTGAGATAATTGCTTGGGTCCTTCTATTTGAGTGTTTGGTGAGTGCTTGACTGCAAGTTCGAGTATTGTAAAAGTGTACAAGTGGGTTAAGCAATTTTGTGCTTTGTACCTGGAAGAAGATCATTTTACTAGTGTTTGCTTATTAATAGAAGTATACTTTCTGTATTTGCCTAGTGCCTTATAAACTCAACAAGGCCTTAGGGTTGCAAAGACATAATAATTTTCTCCCCAACTACGGTCTGGCTAAGTGTATGATTATTTAGAAATATGAAGGCCAAGAATAATCCGAGGATATTTGGATCCAGAGTATTACTTGACCTGCAGACTGACAAGTAAGTCTGAAGTGTACGCCTTTAGTGTGTGGAATTTTTCACAAAGTGCTGCTGTATAGGAGGCCTGCGATAGAACTAACGGTACGGATGAGGAAAAAATTAGTCTAACTTTGTGGGCTAAATACTGCATTAGAGAAGGAATAATTGATGGGATGAGGAATTTCGGTCTTAAAGGGCAAATTTCACCCAACTGTTTCCATGTCTTCATGGAAACGCAGGCAAGTGTTTGCACAGTAATTTGAATAGACGCCGTATCATGGCTGACTTGGTCACAAGGATCGAGTTTGCTTCAGCATCGCCAGAGAGAACACTCCTTAGAAAGTTGTTCTATTGTTAATGTTGTTAGTGCACATGAAGAAGAAGAGACTACGATTTTTTCCAGAGCAAAAAGGAGGTTATTAATGTTGTCACGACGGTGGCCACGAGGACTTGCAGATGAAAAACCTTGGTGAATCTACAATCTAGGCCCCATGGTCCAAAATGTCTAAACTTGCTGAAAATCAAGACGAGGAGGCGAGTGTATAGAAGGGTGGTACAATTTGGTTCATGAGAAGGATACGAATTAGGAGCTAGAAAGGCCAACTCGCGATTGTGGCTCCAAAGAAACACAAGTGTTTTTGAAGACTCTGGACTAAAGCCTGGCAGGTAGTTCGAAGCTTAAAAAGGTTGAGTTTGGCCAAAACTGGCCTAAAGAAATCGCTTCTATAGAACATTCTTTGGATGGCAATTGCTAGAATTGAGCAGGAGCACAGGCAGATGCTTGTTCAGAATAGGCAACGCTTGAAGCCTAAGCTCACGACTCTCCACTCTAGTGAAGGTCTTCTTGATGTATGGTCAACAGTCCCATACGGCGAAGACATGTTTGCAGGTGCATTAGTTGATCCCAACGGGGATACCCGATCTCAAATGCGTTACCAGATTAAACGTTGATTTGAAGCATGGTAAGGAGTGTTCCCAAGCAGTTGTCGGGGTATGGAAAAATGCCGTGGGTAGCCGCCTTTCCATGCTTGAAGACTTGAAGTGGGCAAATTGAGCAATGAGGGTGTACTGAGAAGATATTGGGGTGCCTTGGGCTGTAACATCAGACAATGAATACAGGGTAGGAAGAATTTTGTGCGTGGCTATCTGGCCACTGAAAAAATGGATAATCGATCAGATTTTTGGAGAGTTCGAGTCACCTAGTTTAGTTTGTTTTGCTGAGTCAACAAATTGAAGGCTTCTCTATTGGAGCTTCTGAATTATGGGGGAGCCATAGTCATTTGGCCCTCACTGACCTGAAAATTTGTTTCTGATTCTTAGCATGTTTTAGGATCTTGCGGAGCTCTCAAGTGTGTATTATAAGTACGATAATAAACATACCTCTCTATGTGAGAGTGTTTTGGCCGAATTCCAATTCCAAGCTTGTGCTGTAATTCAACTTGGTATCAAGAACCTTAATGGCTACTGCCTCTTCCTCATCTTCCTCCGCTTCCCATTCTTCCTCTTCTTCTCCCTCCCTTAGCTTGCGAGTGCCCCTCTCACCCTTGCACAATGCTCATCATTATCTCTCCATTAAACTCCCTCGAACAAATTTCCTATTTTTGTGATTCCCTTTCTTGAGGGTCAAGACCTCATTGCGTTCGTTATTGGTACTTTAAAAGGATACTAGATTAATCCTCTTGATATGTCAGTTACAAATGTATTTCACATGTGAAAAATAAGTAGGACATTCATTAGAGATTTTCAGTTTTGATTTGTTGTATATTTTGGAACGATAGCATGTAATGCTCTTGATTCTTCAGTTACGTACATGATGTGTATATAAACAGATGATTACAGCAGCTCCAAGGCAAAGAGCATTGCCCAAAATCTGTCATTTACCTACATTTCTTCATGGTATCAGTAGTATAGTATTATCCTTCCTAAGCTGCTCATCCACTTCTCTTCTCGTTCTTATATTTCCCCTGCTCTCTTTCTTTCTCAAATGGCTACCTTGTCAGCTGGGTTCTCTGCCGCTTTTTCTCTGCCAATTGCTTTTTCTCCTTCTCTAATTGGTGTTACATCTTCATCAAATTCTGCAAGCATCTCTTCCTTTTCCGCCGCGTCACTTACTGCTGCTATTCCAACACCCCACTTCACCACTTCTCTTGGTTCATTTTCTTCCAACATACATTTTCACTCAAATGCAGGCCATCCCTTCCTTCCAACCCAGTATTTTTCAGCTGTCTATGCCCAACCACAACTCTTTTCATCACCTCTTCCGGGGTATACTATACTCAATATTTCTGTGACAGAAAACCCAGCAACTATGTCGATTCCCAAAATGCCAATATTAGGGACGACACGTCCTTCCACCTTGTTGTCATCATCATTTTCACAATCCCTTTCACTTCCATCTCCTTCGCTACTAAGTGCACCAAATATTACACAATTGGACACTCTCAAACTGAATTCCACCAATTATTTATTGAGAAAATCACAATTTCTTCCTATCTTAATAAGCAATGATCTCATGGGTTTTATCGATGGCTCTTTCTCATGCCCCCCAAAATTTGTTCGTGATACCAAAGGGGGACTTATTGCGAATCCTGCCTATGGTGCATGTATTCGGCTGATCAAGTCATTCGATCATGGCTCAACGCCACTCTATCACAAGATGTTCTTCAAGATGTGCATGACTTGACTATTTCTCAAGCTGTTTGGACTGTACTTGAGAAGTGTTTTTTGGATCAATCTGCAGCAAAGGAATTGCAACTTAAGATGCAACTTCAAAATACCACGAAAGGAAACAACAATATGGATGCATATCTTCGTTCTCTAAAATCCATTGCTGATTCTTTAGCCGCTATCAACTCGCCAATATCCAATAAAGATCTTGTCATCCATGCTCTTTCTGGATTGCCATCTGAATATGAAAGCTTCATCACTACGGTTACCAATAACGGTGTTGCCATGAACTTTGAAGATCTTAGAACAAAGCTTTTTTTATCAAGAACAACGGCTGCTGCATATTCATGGGTCATCCACGAGTGAGACTTTAACTGCATTTTTTTATGCAAGTTCATACCCGGATTCAAAGGGCCGTGGTCAAAATCGCGGTAATGGTAGTAAGGGTGGTGGTCAAGGACGTGGTAATGGCAGAAAGGCTAGTGGTCAAGGCCGTGGTAAACAAGGACGTGGAGATGGTGGTTCTTCATATCAATTTCACATTAAAAATATCAACACTAGTGGTAATCACTTTGCATTAGTTCAGCCTTTATCTGGGTCATCTGTCAGTAGCCAGTCCTCGATGTTCCGTGGCGTTAGTCCACGACCTTCTTCTTCACCATGTATTTGTTGGAAATTTTTCAATATTAATTCTTACCTTATTAAAGTTTGTACTGCAAGGAATAATTTGCAAAAAGAATCAATCAAATTGATTGATTGGTTTGAGAGATATTAACTCTCAAACATTGGCATTTAATAAGGTTGAAAATAATCATGAAGTGGTTCTCACATGGCTTGGGAAATGAAAAAGATAAGGGTTTTTAAATGGCGATGTGACATACCATATTGTTCTAGAAACACATGGTATGCATGGTAATGCATTCGCACGAGCGCGCCCGCGCCGGCGACGACGGCGAAGGCTGCGGCGTAAAGGCTCTATTGGCGCTTTTAGGCGCATTTCGCACGTGTACATCGTCGCTAGGAGCCCTCACCCCTCGCCCAGCTTAACTTTTTTTGCGACAAATTCAGCCTATGAGTTGCAATTTGGACTGAAACAGTGTGATTATTGACGAAATTAAATAAATTTCAGATCTGTTTAAATTCGAAATGGCACCTATTTAAGGTGCCTTTTAGTTCAAATGTTGCATCTGTTCACTGTGTCTACAGATTGTGACTGTTAAGTGACATCTGCAGAGTTACTTAACTGCCACAACGGTTT